>JAVKPL010009963.1:0-40452 GCA_032173675.1 Gastrolobium villosum
TTACTTATTCTAGTTATTCAAGTCATTCCCTAGATTCAGTTCCTAACTAGTTTTCAAACATAGACACCTAACAGAACTTTTTCCTTAGTTGATTCTCGGTGTTTGACAGTTTGATACCACCATGTTACCGAAGAATGTGTTGGCCAGACTCATTCTCAGAACAACTGGCGCATCACCTCATCACACACTGGGAATCGTCAATTTTCCATACTTTATTATTTATTCTTTATTCAGGCATTAATTAATTACAGTCTATTACACATCAGACTTCTCTCTTGAGGAGGTTTTCGTGTCTCATAAATACTAATTCTACTTTCGTCATGCCAAGCCACGAGCGGATCCTACTCACCGCATGACATACACGACAGTAGTCTCGAAATTGAGGCACGGTTCCCACTTCAAGACAGAATTACACACAATCACTTACAACATCATACCATTCAAACAACTCAATTCATCTGCAACACAGTATTATCAGACAACTCTAGTACAATTCAGTAACATCAACCACTCAATTCAAATAGTTCAATGCAGTGAATGGACATCACAATCGAGCAGGGCATATACTATAACGATGTCTAGTATTCCACACCTACACAACATTCAATAACCACAACAGTAAAACAGTGCAATCCAGGTCAAACTCAATTTCTCAACCATATAAAACTTATCACCGCAGAATTCAACCGCTATACATCCAATCACCGTAAGTCAAACAGCCTACACTTTCAGCAGCATCTTATAAAATTCTCAGGACTCAAACGGCTCCAGTAATACATTTCAAACAATTCCACCAAGTGCCTTCAGTATGTCTCAAAACAATTCTAATATTTCAATCAAATTAACTTTCACAATTTATTCAGCACGTTCCTATCATGATTCAGACAATCCAGTAATTTAATCCAAGCTGTCAGCAACCAACAAACAGTTTAACCGCTAAATCCAACAGCAATGATTAAACAAACATATACAAACAACCACCAATGCAACAATTACACACAAACACCTTGAACCGAACTGCTCTGATACCAATTAGTGTAACACCCACTCTTGTATGCATCCAAGAGGGTCGTTTGCTAAATCGTATTAGAGTTGCAGCGGTATGGAACGCATTAATTATAAAACTTTATTATTTATTATAGAA
The DNA here is from genome assembly GCA_032173675.1 of Gastrolobium villosum. NCBI lineage: Eukaryota > Viridiplantae > Streptophyta > Magnoliopsida > Fabales > Fabaceae > Gastrolobium > Gastrolobium villosum. The sequence goes on from JAVKPL010009963.1 coordinate 1,145, forward strand.
TTTGAAGCTTAAAAAAATTCCAGATTTGATTCGTATAAAATCCTTTTGGAAAGAATGAAATCATTATCAACCGTAGGAAATTTCAGATATAAAACCCTTTGCTGAATTTTCTAAACTTTTCAGAAAACCTTGCCCTCTTATAAAATCTGTATAAAATCGAATTCAGATGCGATAAAAAATATTCCAAGCTTCAAAAAACTAGACATCCGGGGCTTTGCGTACATATAAATTATGCACGATTCGGAGGTGAATAGCCCCACGGAACAGGACGCGTAAGACGCTCATGAATCCTGTCCGTTTTTCTGGAATCAGACTGTGAGGCGGAGCTTACTGGAGTTCGTACAAGTTTCGAATAGTAATGAGACCTGCACAGTTTGAAAGTACATTCTTGGGGCTTCGCGTGCATATAAAATAATAGTAAATCGGAGTTCGTTTGCCCCTTGAACATGACCCGTAAAGTACCGGTAAAACTGTTAAAATTCAGCACCTAATAAAACGTTCAAAAATCACTTTCGCAAAACGTTTTCCAAAACGGCCGCTGTTCATAAGAGTTCAAAGTAAAATAGAGATAATAATATCTACAGTCATCCCAGAGTACCAAAATATTAAGCATTACAGTCATCCAATCAATCAAACAGTAACAACGAAATTCCATGCATCAGCAAGCAACAGCAAACATCACTTCTTCAAATTCTTTTTCGTCCTCCTGCCATTTAGGAAAAATAGCAGCCCCAAAGGGGTGAGAATAATCCCAGTAGTGTGGCAACAAAACCAATAATATAACAGTATTAACTAGGCACAAAATCATAAACAGTCACTGCAACATATCCTTGTTCCATTTCCTTTTTCCTTTTCATCATATTCATATATATAGCGCATATAACGCCCTTCCTTTTCATCATATTCATATATATTGCGTATATAACGCCTTTCCTTTGCGCTTTTAGCACCGTCGTGCGCGCACTTCACAGTGGAATCAAATATACCCTTGGCACCTGAGCTCCATGTGGATTCCAACTGTGGGCCTATGCGGACTGATGCCAAGTGTCCCATACCCCGGTACCTTGGGGATGCCTATATGATGCTTGCTCAAACACATGGTCCTGTACATAACTATTCTAAAACAAGGCCTATATGATCATGATCCATGCATGTTATGCTATGCTTTCACACACAAGGCGTAAAAATGCGGTATGATGTAAGGTGCATGCTTATATACCTTTCATATGCGTTATGCTGCCACATAACGTGTTTACTTCATAATCATATAGCCATCACGGCACATTTTAGGCAGTTTCCTTTCATCATAATGGAACATAATATTTTTACGGCATATGGAGCATCATGTCACAATTTTATACCAGTAGTCAATAGTCACATTAGGCAATATCGCCTGACACTTACCTCAAGTCTTTAACATTCTTTTTAACCAAGCATTCCAAGCATCATCAAACAGTCCGATCTTAAGGGACCTTGGGCACCTAAACAAACATATGCACCAAATCAGAATTTATTACATATATTTCCTATGCCTTACTAAGCTTTTCCCTCCTCCTAGATTCTGGGCTTATAAACGGTTTCTTATCCAATAATTATGTGTCACTTCTTTATTATTTTTATGCTGTTATTTACAATGTCACGGACATAAGGTATGCTAGTTATAAATCTATTCAAGGTGTGACCAAGGCTACTTACAGAACCAAAAGAAATGAGAACAAGGTACAATCTCCATTCAATTGCATAAAGAGACCGGACACAGGTAAGTAAAAGGGGTTCGTACTTCCAAATTTATTTTCATCCTACACTTCTAACTGATTTATTATACTTTAATATCAATAGTTCTCTGCCTTATATTTTACTCTAACAGTTACATAACATGTGACTTAATCCCAATGTCACTTTGGGGCGTACAGCTTCTATTTTAAAACTGTTATCTTAAAAGTCCCAAGCATACAGGTTCCACTGGTACAGCCGATCACCTAGGAGCTTAACATGGTTAATTATACACATGTTCTCCACGGTTTAGGAGGGTGATAATGAAATCTATCATGCTGTCTAAATAGTTCCTAGCGCATACAGGGGTTAGTTCACCAACTCGGTGCTTACAAGTTTTATCTACAAACACTACCAATACCACTTAGACATGATTCATGTACTCTTCAGCCTGCTTTTTATATATATATTCTTTTAAGCATATGCAAAGCCTATCAACTTTTTAACACATGCAAGTCCCACTAAATATTCCTAATCCGAGGGCAATCCAATAAGATTAATGGGAGCTATTTCCAAGCTCTCAATTCGATTCTCCTAGTGCTTACAAGCATCAAGTCCCTGAGGTTTTCCAACGGCAGAAAGCAAAAGAGAGGGAGGACAAACGTCTTCTCCTAGTGTAAATTAAAAGGCCGAATCAGAGGGGAAGAAGAGAGAGTTTAGTTTCAGATTCCTACCTTTCGTGTGTTCCCAAGCTGCTCCCCAAGTCAGTCCAAGCTCGCCAACCAGAAGAGAGGTAGTGTTTTAACCTTCCCACAATAAAACCAATAAGAACAGAGAGCACATAAAGAACAGCCCTCTCTTGCCCTCATGAACCGAAATCAGAAAGCAAGTAAGATGTGAACTACTCACTTGTTCTAGCATGCAATGGAAGGTAAATCAGAATTTTTAAGGATGAAGGTCTTCCTTGTCCGAAGTCATGCTTGAGGCTGCATGCAGGAGAGTTCCATTAGGAGCCAAAAGAAGTAATCTGCATGCTATTGAATCTCCTCATCAAGTCAAGGAGGAAAAGATGAACGAGGGAGTAGGAAGTTTCTACACCACTATGACTGGAAGAACACTACTGAACAAGAAAATAGGAAGGATGGACTCATATTGTGCTCTCCTTGGCCGCTGCCACTCCTCCGAATCATGCAGAGAAGGGAGTGGAAGATGTGTGGGTGTGGTTTTCATGTTTCCTTTCCAAAAACATGCGGCTTAAGGAAAGGAATGAGGGGAGGAACAGCGGTCTTAAGTTCAGCTGACAGAGATAGAGTGGTGGAGAGACTCATGCATGTACCCACAAGTTTCAAAATCGGTTTACAGCAAACAGCCACCAAGGGTTCCGTTAAAAATTCTCAAGCTCCTAGCAGGTCTTCAAGGCTACGAAATCTGGTGAAGGTTGGCAAGGATGTACGAACACTATACTTTCTTGGTTTGAGTCTGACCGTGCACAAGTGAGGCAAAAAGGTTGGTGCTAGGCTTGGGTCACGTCTGCATGCAGTGGAGGAAAGCATCAAACTGAGCCACATCAAGTGCAGCAAGGAGAGAGACTTAGTAAGAGTTGGCTCAGGAGAAATAATAAGAAGAGACGAATACATCAGCTCCTAGTTGGAGGACGTTCGGCCAAATGAAGAAGAAGAGAATGATGGAGACTTAGGTGCTGATTCTTCTTTGGGCTCTTGACTTTGGTGGGGTGCTGGAGGGAATGACAATGGCATGCAATCTGTGTGACTAAGAAGGAGAGGTGAGCTGAGCTTTGATTCTAAATCAAGGTAACAGTCGGTCCTTGCTTGGGTCTTGGGTGTGCGTATGGAAGGAGAGGTAAGGGGGGAATAACACTGATTAGTATTCTCGACCATTAACCAGAAAAGAACTCTGGTTTCTTCCCATTGAGCGCACAGGGAGGATGATGAGTTGAAAGAGTAAGGTTAGCTTGAGACTCATTAGAAAGTAGGCATCCAGATTCATCCACAAGGCGTTCGGTGAAGGAAGCAAGGGGCTAAGTTTGATTCAATGGAAAGGGGATGAGTAGGTTGGGTCTTATTTGAGTCCCCACACTAAGCGCATGGAAGGAAAAAGAGGGTGATGAACTTACGCACAATCTAAGCCTATGCCCAGCAAATAAAAAGAAACAGATTTGGTGTCCTAGAGGTGCGCAAGTAGAGAGGTGGGGAGGAGAATGGCGTGGCAGTCATGCAAGAGAATGGACAAGGTAGATGGCACACAAGCAATGCCATAAAGAGCTAGGTGGCTTTCATGCAAAGGAGAGGGGGAAGAGGTGGCGTACATGCAGCAAAAAGGGGCTAAGAGGCCTGCACAGGCTGAAATGTGCAGCCTGAGTGTGTTAAGTTACTGCAAAAAGCAAGTCAGAATTTTGCCTTCATTATGCGCACAGGAAATGATGAGGAAGTGGCGTGATTTGTGGTTGTCTTAAGACACAAGCCATCAGCTTGCTCACTGACCAAGGTAGCGCAAGAATCAAAGGATAAAGGGTTGACTAAAAGGATAACAAAGCTGATTGCTTTAGCTACTACTACAAGTAATAGCAACTTTCCCCCTGTACTTGGCGCATCCAGAGAAGATAAAAATGGACAGGTGGCTTCTAGAAAAATAATATGTAGGTTACCTTGAATAAAGAAAAGACAATATTAGAGCATTAAGGCTCCCACTCACGGACAAGTGGCCCGCGCCCTTCCAGTGAGAAGACCCAAAGAGAGATGTCCAAAGGCTGACCTATTTTATGTGCGTACAACCTACTACTTCACCTATCACATACCTTCTAATTGTAATTTAAGTGCAAACTAAAGCCTTTATATGTTATGATTAAATTAATTCCAGTCCCTTTTTAACTAAAGTTTGAGTTCTTAAAATAATAAGATTCATACCCTCACTCCTAATTATGCGGGATGTTACAGTAATAAATGATAATCATAAAACCCTTAAATTAGTTCATTAATGAATCCATGAAATTAGCGTTAATTAATTCCGATTTGAAACGAAACTTATTTTTTTGAAATTTTGATTAAATAGGAAACAAAACCCTTTTTTTTTGAATTTTTCAATAAATAGGAAACGAAACCCTTTATATTTAATTGTACGTACACATATTTTCATTCCGTCCGTCTTTGTTATTCTTTCTTCTCTTTTTCCTTACTTTTTTCTTTCTGTTGTAGTTCGTTGATCACATACATGAGCAGTCCTGGGAATATGTCACATGAGCATGAGCAGCATCTTCACATGGATTTTTATCAAAGAAAAAGAAGAATAGCAGCGGTGCAAGATGAAGCTGCTTCTAGAGGCTCAGCTGAGCAACTAGACTCGTCATACAGGAATCAACAGAGGTGGCTTTTATTCTTACTTCATGCTCGACGGTGTTCTGCCCCAGAAGGGCAATGCCTGGGACGCCACCATTGTTCTATTGCAAAAGAGTTATGTAATCACGTAGATAAATGCACCCTACTGCTACGTCAGTGTATATATCCTCGGTGTCGTCAGACCAGGAAATTGCTTCATCATTTCATAAAATGCAAGGATCCATCTTGTCCTGTTTGTGTTACTGTAAGAAACTATCGTAAGCGGCAGATTCGGCAAGATTGTGAATCAACTCGGGAAGACCTGCACCCTCCTCCTCCACAAAAACGTATGAAATATTGTCACAATTCTACTTCATCTATTCCTCCAACTTCGGAAGACCTGCTGCACCCACCGTCTTCCAAGGATACTACTGGTCAGTGCCAAGCTTATCCATGTACAATGGGTGACGTGGTTGAAACTTGGGAAGACCTGCACCATCCTCCCCTAAAACGTATGAAGTATGACAATTCTACTTCAACTAAATCTGAGTTTACAGAACAAGTTAAGGTAGAACAAGTTCAGCAAATGGATGAGGATATTATTGCAGATGATAAAGGGCAAGGGCCTGGGCCTGCTGCTGGTGAGCCTGTCACCTATGAAATGGAAATGGATGAGCCTGAGAATATAGCTAGGCCAGAAAATATTAAAACAGAGCAAGAAAATGGACAAGTTAAGCAAGAAAATGTGATCCAGCCATCTGAAAATGCAGCTGGAACCAAATCTGATAAACCAGAAATAAAAGGGGTCTCATTGATTGAACTATTTACTCCCGACCAAGTCAGGGAACATATAACTGGCCTCAGGCAATGGGTTGGCCAAGTAAGTTTTTTTGTTTATTCTTTTGCATTTTTTTTCAAAGAAAAAAGTTACTTTAAATCGATCCATTAATTTAGTGCTAGTATGAACCAGTTTCAATCTAGTCTAGTTTAAAATAAAAACTATGGAACACAGCATGCCCTGCCTTGCCCTGCCTTTCTCTTACAAAAGGCCCTGAACCTAGTTAAATAATAATAATAATTGCTCCAACAAGCTTTGAGGGCATGCCCAATATTCACTAATAAACACCCGAACAAGTCCATGCCAATTATATCAGCTGGACAGTGCTGAACTATGCTTATCATGCATGTGAAAAACTTGGGATGGGCTCCTAATTAAAATTATAACACACTTGTAAATCTCTATCTTGTTGTGATCTACTGATCTTTGATATTTTGTGCATATAATATGTTTATTATTTGTTTCAGCATTTGAATCTTTTCTCCTCAGATTGTCCAGTTTATGAAATATAATTTCTTATGCTTCTTCTAGAGGATTAATTTACATATTTCACTCAATTTTGTTTTCATCTTAGTTTCTCATAATATTTATTTATGAGGTGAATATATATTTTATGCAACAAACCAAAACAATAAATTCAACCATTCTATTTTTCTTCTAAATGTTCAAGGATTTATCGAGTTTGTTTGGTGGCCGTGGCGTACACTTTGAAAAGCCTTATCATCCCATTATTTAACAATACTATGTTAGGTTCAGTTATTGTATCTCATGCCTTATATTTGTCTAATTTTCTCTAATATCCTCTTTTTACCATGATGCATCTATTTTATTGTGATAGAGAAAATCAAAAGCAAAGAAGAATCAAGCAATGAAGCATTCAATGAGTGAGAACTCCTGTCAATTATGTGCTGTGGAGAAGCTTACCTTTGAACCACCACCTATTTCTTGCACAACATGTCATTCTTTCATTAAAAAAAATAATATGTATTATACCATGGGTACTGGGGATACCCGGCATTATTTTTGTACTTCATGCTATAATCGGCTTCCTCTTGGAGACACCATTGTTGTTGAAGGGACTCCCCCCTTTCCTAAGTCAAGGATGGAAAAGAAGAAAAATGATGAGGAAACGGAATAATCGGTACGTACCATATGTATTATTTTGTTCATTTAATTGACTGTTCATTTGTTTTAATGACCATCTATTGTCTTCGACCCTGACTAGTTTGGGATAAAGATATTGTTGATGTTGATGTTGAACCATCTATTGTTGTATGCAGTGGGTTCAATGTGATAAATGTGAAGCTTGGCAACATCAAATATGTGCCTTATTTAATGGTCGAAGAAATGATGGTGGACAAGCTGAATACACTTGCCCTAACTGCTATATCCAAGAAGTAGAAAGAGGTGAGCGCAAGCCCTTACCCCAAAATGCTGTTCTTGGAGCCAAGGATTTACCGAGAACAACTCTCAGTGACCACATAGAACAACGATTATTTAGGCGACTAAAGCAAGAAAGAATAGAGAGGGCCACGTTTCAAGGGAAAAGTTATGATGAGGTAATTCATCTCCTTATTGGTACTTGCTATAGCTTTTTAAATTTATATTGTCTACGTAGAGATTGTTATTGTTACATATAAAACCTTTTATGAGCTTCTTCCATATAATGGCTTAAGCTTTTAGGAAAGTTGATACTTGACATGGAATAAAACCATTCAAAGATTTTCTTTGTTCGTGGTTGGAAATGATGCTTAGGTTATCATCTATTAGTTAGAACCTAAAGATCTAATGCTTTATGAAGAATCCCTAGAATCAAAATACATTCTTGATTTTCTGTCATATATTTTTCTTTTCCCTCAAACTTTTCTTGCTTCTTATTTGGGTTCATCGGTGACCCCAATTGATGTTGATATTTTGATGAAGTGATGTCACTTGTTGCCTCTTTTTCCTTGCGCTGTTGCATGTAGCTTGTGTAGCATTGATTTTTTTTTACATGCTAGTTAAATTGTGACTAAGTAATGGATACTAGGTAATTATTGTAATCATGATGTTTCTTATATCAGTGGTATGCTTTAGAAGAAGTTTATTTGATTCAATTTATAATTTCATCATTCAAATTTACCTTTTTACAAATTCTTGTTTCTGTTTGGGATAAAGGTAATATTGATGTTAATGTTAATATATTCTTGCTCTTTGTGTGTGTGTGTGTGTGTGTGTGTGTGTGTTTATCTTGGTGGCATTTTGTTAATTGGAGATTGACACTCCTAGCTGGTTTCCTGTGGACCAGTAATTCCATTATGGTGGCATTTTGTTTATGCTGGCTATATATAACCATTTTTAATTAATGTTACCAGGTGCTTGGAGCTAAAGTGTAACAGCCCGTTACGTACCGGTATTGTTAACATTGATTATGATATTAAGCGCAGTTACAATCACAGTAATTGGGTTAATTAAATTACGGGCAACTTTTTTTTTCTTTTATCATATTCCTTTTCATAACAATACCCTTTTCCGTAATCAATTAATACAACACTATAATTGTAAATGCAATACGCGGAAGCATTCAGTTTACTAACATCACTAATTTTTGTTTTTATTCAACTCATTTAAACTCATCTATTTACTTTCATATCTTACCATGTTCTAGCCCTTTACATTCACTACGCGTGGTTTCAAACCGCATACCATTTGGAGTTCTACCCACCAAGTTAAACCCCTTTCTTTTAGTCTAGAAAAACCTGAATTTTCAAAAATTGCACTGTGGTAATCGATTACCAGTGGGTGGTAATCGATTACCACCTGTCAAAAATGAGGCAGTAGCTAAAACTTTACCTCCTCTGTTCTGGTAATCGATTACCAACCTTGGGTAATCGATTACCTCACATGGTAATCGATTACCAAGCCTCAGTAATCGATTACCAGTGAAGACAGTAGCCAAATTTCCTCCCCTGTTGCATGGTAATCGATTACCATGCTTGGGTAATCGATTACTATGCAGCAAAAGTGACAGATTACAGCATTTTCACCCCAAAAGGGGTTGTGTAATCCATCCCTAACACCTTAGTACTCCACACAACACTTAAACATACTCTAATGTAGGCACTAGGCCCTTCCAACATGCATTTTCATTCAATCATTCATCATTTACAAAGTCTTTAATATAATGGCCATTTTACATCCAAATAGGACCATTTTACAACATAAGAACCAAGGTTTCAAATACAAGAAAGGTGGCAATGGACAAGTCCCATGCTCACTCAAATATACAATAGATTCTAAATCATACATATACATCAAATTAAAAGAATTTAACATGTAGTCATGAACATACAAAGGCATGGCATTTTCAACATGCACAAGTTCATGATCTAAGTCTAATGCATAAAACATATGCAAGGTGTGTCCCAGTCCAATGCTCATCACATGGTGCCTCCAATATGCACCTCATGCTCCACTCTTCCAGGCTCAACATAACCTGAAATGATGCCCCAAAACACGGGGTGAGATATATAAATATATCTCAGTAAACCAAGGGCCCTGGAGGCTTCTCCACCCCATGGCTCACTCAATGTGCAGATATAACATCATATAATATGCATGCAATACAATATCACCAACCAACTGGAGACAACCCGAGAACATCCACGCATGGATTTATGTTCAAGGACTCCATCATATAACTCCCGAGACAATCCTAGAGCCTCTCCCATGGTTGAGAAAACTCCATGGCCAACCCAACCGGAACTCCTCAAGAGACCTATCCGGCGGATGTCCCACGTTTGGCTCATCCTGGTGTCCCTCCCAGAGTCGACCCCATGGCATACCCAACTGGCACTCCGTCACGAAATGATCCAGCGGATGTCCAAACCCAACACACGTCAACTGGCCAGTGACCAAACAATTTTCATACAATCCAAGCAATATGCATACAAGCACATAATCACACAATGCCATAAACACATAATCCAACCACAACCTTCCACTAGGTGTGGTGGAGCACACAAGGGACTAAACCCCAGTTCCAAAGGTTACCTCAACACCGAGCCAATGCTCCAAACGTAAGCTCCAAGCTTACCCGCTTCCAAAGCGTCCAAAAGAGGCAACCTAAATAACTAACAATATGATTATCAAACCATTTCCAAATCAATCATTTAATCTCAAGTAATCATACACTTTACATTTTTCCAATTCCACAACAACATACTAACCTACCTTCCAATTAAACACCACCTTTTATCATACCACATCAATTTCACAACCTTTACATCATTTTTCCTCCGAACCCCTCTATGGTTCGAATTCTTCAAGAATGGTACCACAAGGTTTTCAATTCAATTTTAACATTCATACTAATCATATAATCATATTATCAACCTATACCAATGGTCCATCATTCAATTATTCAATTACACCACATGCCAATTTCACAAAGTTATGAAACTCAACCCAAAATTTCCTAAGTTAAAAACCCAACTTTTCACCAAAATTTCTCATAGCATTTCTAGCTTACAAGCATCATTCTAAGGCATTTTCATCTAATAGCATTTTTCCATTTGGGCTCTCTATCATCACACATCTAAGATTAAAGATTTGGAGCATAATTTCTAGATCTACAAAATCAACCACAAAGATACCACAAATATACTCACCATCTAGTGTATGAACACCACCAAGGCTCCTCCAATCCATAGGAAGATAAAAGCTCCAAAAAAACTCCAAGAACACCTATGGTTCGGATCTGAGTTGGCCAAAAAACGCAGCAAAGAGGCGGATTCAAGGCTTGGGAGTACCACCAATGGCTTTAGAAGGTTGTTTACAATAGATTTCAACACCAAGATCAAGAGATTTGGTGAAGAAATGAGCAAATGGTGAGAAATGAGAGAAATGGCCATGTTCTTTTGCAAATGGAGGGGCTCACGGGTGGGGGAAGGAGAAAAGAAGAAGAAAGGCGTGGGGGCCAAGTGGGTTTTGGCCCCGCGGGTCCCACTCGCGATTTAACTTTAACCCCGATAAAAATTCTGATCATAAATTTTTAATCTACATATTTTTCCAGTCCTTGACATATTTTTATTTCCCCAAAATATTGATAAAAATTTCACACTTATTGGTACACTCACACCACAGTATTTAACACTTAAAAATCACTATTCATCAAATTTTCCCAAATTTGCCTATTCACTCAACTTTCCGCCCTGATTCCATTTCCAGCATTATTTTTGTCATATGAAATCTCTAACTCCATTTTTCATGCCTCGGTTTACGTTTTTGGCAAATCACCATTTTGCCCTTTTTGCCCATTTTGGCCATAATTCCCGGATTTTCACTAATCCATCAATTCTAACTCATATTTTATTAACTAAATTCACATTTAATTTTACGAGGTGTTATATAAAGCGCTTGTTGTAAGAGTTGTGTCATCTGTTGACAAGAAGTTAGAAGTTAAACAGCGGTTTTTGGAGATTTTTCAGGAAGAAAATTACCCAACAGAATTCCCATATAAATCAAAGGTAATGGGAAGGTTGCTTTAATAGTTCCGGTAGTAATTGAATAATTATTATTCATCATGAATTTTGATAACCTTGGATTTCTGTTCCAGGTAATTTTGTTGTTTCAGAAGATTGAAGGTGTGGAAGTATGCCTCTTTGCCATGTATGTTCAAGAATTTGGATGTGAATGCCAATTTCCCAATCAACGTCGGGTTTATCTTTAATATCTAGACTCTGTCAAGTATTTTAGGCCCGAGGTTAAAACAGTGACTGGAGAGCCTCTTCGGACATTTGTTTATCATGAAATTCTGGTAACCTTTTGCTAATTTCTTGCTCGTCTAATGTCTATATGTCCTTTTGGAACCCTTTCTTGGAGACATTCAAATTCCGACTTATTTTCTTCATGTAATTTCTATTCTATAAAATATTTGAGTAATTTTAATTATAATTTGTTTCTTTTTAGATTGGATACCTTGAGTATTGCAAGAAACGCGGATTTACAAGTTGCTATATATGGGCATGTCCTCCGTTAAAGGGTGACGATTATATTTTATATTGTCATCCAGAAATTCAGGGAACTCCACAACCTGATAAGCTTAGGGAGTGGTAAGTCTATGTCTCGCGATAAACAAAAAGAGAAAGAAAAAGTTGCCTCATTGTTTCACATCTACAAAATAAAATGCAAGGTTTATTCATGTATAACTCTAGCTTTTGTTGTAAAAATTTTTCTTCAGGTACATGTCCATGTTAAGAAAAGCTACCAAGGAAAATATTGTGGCCGATCACACCAACTTATATGACCATTTCTTTGAATCAGCTGGTTAATGCAGGGCTAAGGTTATAGCTGCAAGGCTCCAATATTTTGATGGTGACCACTGGCCTGGGGTTGCAGAGGATTTGATTTATCAGCTTCGCCAAGAGGAAGATGGAAGAAAACAAAATAAGAAAGGAACAACTAGAAAGGCTATAACAAAAAGGGCTTTGAAAGCATCTGGTCAGTCAGGTCTTTCTGGAAACGCCTCAAAAGATATGCTCCTAATGCAGAAGGTAGTTTACATTTTAGATCTTCATTAGATAATGTTATTGTTCTTTTGGGTAAATGAAGTACCTTGCCAATCACGCTTTAAATTTTTTTGGGTGTTATATAACTAGATCTTCAAACAGTAATGACTTCTTGATTAATTGCATTTAATAGGGTTTTCTTATGTGGAAATAATAGTTTTCTTATTACAAGCCTCTTGATCTTTCTCCAGCTCGGTGAAACCATTTCCCCAGAGAAGGAAGGTTTTATCATGGTTCATTTGCAGCATGCATGCACTCATTGTTGCATTCTAATGGTGTCTGGCAACCGTTGGGTTTGCAACCAGTGCAAGAATTTTCAGATTTGTGACAAGTAAGGTTCCTTCAATCTTCTTGTATTGTCATGAAATATGTCAATTGAAATGTGTTCAAAATATATTATCACACTTTTATCTTTTTATTACAAAAAAATCTCACTTTATCTAAATTGTGTCTTCTCCAACAAAAGAGAGAAATAAGTCTTGAATTGCTGTGTAATTTTCTCTGTCCACTCCAAGGCTGACATTAATGCTGATCAACATTAAGTTTGATTTAATGATGGGAATTTGAGAAATCCTTAATATATTATCACATTATTGCTTTAATTATAGCATATGGTAGAAATTATCTTTGTCATGCACCAACTTTCTTAAAAGCTTTAGTTGTTAGTGAAGAATGGTTTTATATTACATCTCTTACATGCACCCTCATGCCATTAGAAGATATTTAGTATATTGATAAAGCGTGACAAACACAAACTCAACCAATCAACTTTGCTTGTCACACAAACACACTCTGTTTTACTTTCTTTTCCTATATTTAAAGATATTTAGTATATTGATAACATTATATTTATGTTCTCTTAGGTGTTATGAAGCAGAACTAAAGCGTGAAGAGAGAGAACAACATCCTATTAATCAGAGGTAGAAACACACACCCTTTATCCTGTGAGTAAGCAGTGATATTTATTGTTGACATGTAAAGTGATTGATTATGGACCAGTTCATTTCTTATGTATTGTTGTTTGGAAATTGGTTAGCCCTTGGCAGTCAATCACCTTGGTATCTGCATAATTTCTACTTTTGAGGAACTAAGGTGTTAGATAAATTATGGAATTCAAAATTTGACCTGATGTATTCTTGTGGTAGCAGCCAATTAGAAAAAATGGATTTGGAATTTTTTTAGTAACGTGTGTCTTCTTGCAGGTTGAAATTACTGATGTACCTGATGATACAAAGGACAAAGATGAGATTCTTGAGAGTGAATTCTTTGACACTAGACAGGCATTTCTGAGTCTCTGCCAGGAAAATCATTATCAATATGACACGCTAAGACGGGCCAAGCATTCCTCAATGATGGTTCTCTATCATCTTCATAATCCAACTGCACCGGTATTTGTTATAACATGTGATATATGTGGTCTTGACATAGAAACTGGTCAAGGTTGGCAATGTGAAGCTTGCCCCGAGTATGATGTATGCAATTCCTGTTACCAAAAGGATGGAGGTACTATTCATCCTCATAAGTTGACAAATCATCCTTCAATAGCAGATCGCGATGCTCAGACCAAAGAAGCAAGGCAACTTCGAGTACCACAGGTATTGTGTAAAATTTTATTTGTTCCTGTACATGTCCATTTCAATTACCCTGCCTGTATCTCACTCGGTTATATTGCATGTCAATTAAAGCAGTAATTGATTCATATGTTCTGAAATTTGAGCATGAAAAAGAGTTGCTTCCATTTATACTTTCTAACATGTAAAACATATAAAATTATATAATGTGAATTTGAGCATAAGAATTAGGAATTTTTCTTGAATTTCATATATATGCAGAAATTTTTGTTAAGGTTCATATATTTCATATATATACAACTGTAACAGCCCGTTACGTACCGGTATTGTTAACATTGATTATGATATTAAGCGCAGTTACAATCACAGTAGTTGGGTTAATTAAATTACGGCAAACTTTTTTTCTTTTATCTTTTTCTCTTATTCCCTTTCATATCCATAACCTTTTTCCGTAATCAATTAAAACAACGCTATAATTGTAAATGCAATACGCGGAAGCATCTAGCTTAACAACAACACTAAACTTTTCTTTTTATTCAACTCATTTTAAATCCATCAACTTATTATCATTTCTTACCAAGTTCTAGCCCTTTACATAAGCTACGCGTGGTTTCAAACCACGAATCATTTGGAGTTCTACCCAACAAGTTATGCCCCTTTCTTTAAGTCAAGAAAAACCTGAATTTTCAAAAATTGCACTGTGGTAATCGATTACCAGTGGGTGGTAATCGATTACCACCTGTCAAAAATGAGGCAGTAGCCAAATTTTGTCCTCCTCTGTTCTGGTAATCGATTACCAAGCTTGGGTAATCGATTACCTCACATGGTAATCGATTACCAAGCCTCAGTAATCGATTACCAGTGAAGACAGTAGCTGATTTTTCGTCCCCTGTTGCATGGTAATCGATTACCATGCTTGGGTAATCGATTACTATGCAGCAAAATGACAGATTACAGCATTTTAAGCCCCAAAAAGGGTTGTGTAATCCATCCCTAACCCCTTGATACTCCACACAACACTTAAACATACTCTAATCTAGGCACTAGGCCCCTCAAACATACCTTTTCATTCAATTATGTATCATATACAAAGTCCTTAACATAATGGCCATTTTACATCAAATATGGTCCATTTTACAACATATTCACCAAGACTTCAATTACAATGAATGTGGCAATGGACAAGTCCCATGCTCACTCAAATATACAATATATTCTCATGTCCTACATATACATCATATTGAAGGATCTAACATGTGTTCATGAGCTTACTAAGCATGGCATTTTCAACATGCATAGATTCATGACCTAAGTCTAAAGCATACATCATATGCAAGATGTGTCCCTATCCAATGCTCATCACATGGTGCCTCCAACATGCACCTCATGCTCCACTCTTCCAGGCTCAACCTAACCTGAAATGATGCCCCACAACACGGGGTGAGATATATAAATATATCTCAGTAAACCAAGGGCCCTGGAGGTTTCTCCACCCCATGGCTCACTCAATGTGCAAATACAACATCATATAATATGCATGTAATACAATATCACCCATCAACTGGAGACAACCCAAGAACATCCACTCATGGATTCATGTTCAAGGACTCCATCATATAACTCCCGAGACAGTCCTGGCGCCTCTCCCATGGTTGAGACGACTCCATGGCAATACCCAACCGGAACTCCTCATGAGCCCTATCCGGCGGACGTCCCCCGCTTGGATCATCCTGATGTCGCTCCCAGAGTCAACACCATGGCATTCCAACTGGCATTCTCCCGTAGGACGAACCCAGCGGATGTCCAAACCAACACACGTCAACTGGCCAGTGACCAAACAATTTTCACAAAATCAAGCAATATGCATACAAGCACACAATCACACAATGTCATAACCACATAATCCAACCACAACCATCCACTAGGTGTGGTGGAGCACACAAGGGCTAAACCCCAGTTCCAAAGGTTACCTCAATACCGAGCCCATGCTCCAAACGTAAGCTCCAAGCTTACCCGCTTCCAAAGCGTCCAAAAGAGGCAACCTAGATAATCCACAACATGATTATCAATCCATTTCCAAATCAAACATTAAATCTCAAATAATCATTCATTTTACTTCAATCTCTTTTATAGATCAAATTACCAATTATATCATGAATCACACATGCTTTCTTCTCACTCCACTTTACCACACCATGCCATCATCCAATTAAACATCATTTTCTATCATTAAACTTCCATTACATCATTCTTATATCATTTTTCCTCAATTTTCATCATAATTCGGATTCCTCACAAGGTATGCCCCAAGGCTTGTCGATTCATGTTAACACTCATACTAAGCATGGAATCATATTATCAACCTATACCAACGGTCCACCATTCAATTATTCAATTACATCACTTACCCATTTTCATGAAATCTTCACAATTTTTCCTAAGTTAAAAACCTAACTTTTTCACCAAAAATTAACATAGCATTTCTAGCTTTCATGCATCATTCTAAGGCATTTTCATCTAATAGCATTTTTCCATTTGAGCTCTCTATCCTCACACATCTAAAATCAAAGATTCAAAGCATAAATTCCTAGATCTATGAAACCAACCACAAAAGTACTACAAATGTACTCACCATCAAGTGTAGGAACACCACCAAGGCTCCATCAATCCAAAAGAGATCCAAAAACTCCAAAAACTCCAAGAACACCAAAGGGGTCGGATCTGAGTTTGTCCATTTTCGCCCCAAGGGGGTGGTTTCATGGCTTCTAAGTGTTACCAATGGATCTAGAAGGTTGTTTACAATAGATTTCAACACCAAAATCAAGTGATTTGGTGAAGAATAGAGAAAATGGCAAAGAGATGAAGATGGGTTTCTTTTTGGGTGGGAAATGGGAGCTTCACGGGAAGAAGAAACGAAAAGGGAAGGGGGAGGCGTGGGGGTTAGTGGGCCAAATGGGTTTTTGGTCCCACGGGTCCCATACGCGATCTAATTTTAATCCCGATAAAAATTATGATCACAATTTCTTAATCTACATATTTTTCCAGTCCATGTCATATTTTTCTTTCCTCAAAATACTGATAAAAATTTCACACTTATCGGTACACTCATACCGCAATATTTAACACTTAAAAAGTCACTATTCATCACTTTTTCACAATTTTGCCTATTCACTCAATTTTCCGTCCTGATTCCATTTCCAGCATTATTTTCGTAATATTACATCTCTAACTCTATTTTTCATGCCTAGGTTCACGTCTTTGACAATTTACCATTTTGCCCTTTTGCCCTTTTTGGCCATAATTTCTCTGATTTTCACTAATCCTTCCCTTTTAAACCCATATTCTATCACATAATTTCACATTTAATTTTCCGAGGTGTTATATTCACCCCACCTTTTAGGAATTTTGTCCGCAAAATCAACTATGCACATATGCTAACTCGGGATACAGCCAGAGAATCTCAGTCCCCCGTACCCAAGAAGCTCCATCCAGTGCGCGGACACCAACATAATTATTTAAATTTTTATCTTTTGGCTTTCCAGCCACATTTCACAATAGTCTTGCCTTTCAAAGGCCCAATGGGAGACCTCAAGTCCTTCCCAATTTCAATCTCAACCGGTGACACCACATGTGAACAACCGGAGCGCACCACACAGTTGTGCTCTATCAATGCTTTACCAAGCCAATTTCTTTCGGTTTCTTTTCAATTTCTTTTCACTTTCTTTTTACAAGTCCGGCTACCTATCACACATAGCCCATATTTTCTCTTGGCAGGTTTTCCTACCAATTTAACATACCAACCTATATACCTATAGGGTTATGCTACATCCTATTCAATCTGTGCCACACAGGCAACTCTTGCTTACTGGCACATTACGGTCACAATTATCTTTCTTTGCTCTTTATTTCCACGGAGTATTAACTCTTATCATCAATCTTTCCACATTTCGTATTCCACATTAAATACTGCTATAGAATCTCACGGCCCCTCAGTGCAATTCGCCGAGTAATCATCTAGTTCACACTTACTATACTTTTATTTTCTGATGGATAAATCCCCATCTTGGCACTTAGCCACAATTCGTATATACACCATTTTGCTTTTCTCATGTTCTTAACCTATAACGTACCATTTCCCTTCAACACTTATCTTTAACAATCGCCATCTCTGTGCTTAACTTTTGAATCCAACCCTACAGGTTTACCAACTCTCGCCAAAATACAACGGCGAATCGCTTCCTCAAGACACTTTACTGGCACATCATGGACCCCACATTATAATTCTCACCTTACATCGGTCCTTTCAAAGCTTTCAACTATGAATCCACTCGTGAATTTCATATACTAGATCACACTTACAATTTCCACTACTCGTCTCAAAACTTGACACATAGGTTCATCATTGATTTCTCCCATTAAAGGCAACATGCCCAAGATTTCCATTAACAATTTTCTTTAATTACCGTTCCATACTCATTTATCAATTCCACATGTGTTTCATTCTATACATTTCACCTTCATTATCATTTCACTTAACCAGTATGTATTACTCCAAGGTCACACATCATCTTTTTCTCATATCTATCCCATCAAATAGGGATTTTCAAAGCCTACTTATCATGCCACAAGGACTAAATCCATCATTATCATTACCTTCATAATTTCATATCGGCTATTACACAAGTCTCTCGGACTATTCACAGTACTACTAGCACACTCAACCATATATCTTGGTACCTAGTCAATAACAACATCCACATTGTGTATTTTCAACACATCTCTCGCAATAGTTTTTGCATCTATACTGCTCCATCAGTAACTCTACCACCAGGGTAGAGGTATCAACCTTTCACTTCACCAAATGCATTCCTCTTTAACAACTAGTATCACACTTTCTTACTTGACTATATCATCATTAATCACTTCTTAGAATCATCGGCCACTTCGGCCACCAACTTAAAATCATTGGCCACTTTGGCCACCAAATTAGCTTAACATCTAACCATCCCAAGCCTTTCCATAAAACTTTGACTCCATCCATCATCACTAATAAATTTCCATTCCCTTCACGTAGGGTGATAATCCAATAATTCGTTTCATAATTTCCGTAAACCATAATTCATACTACCACACTGGGTATACACTCATGCACATCTCCGAGTGCTCAATTTCATAATTCAAACTACCATCTCATGGCATCTCACACATTACATCATATTTGGCATATTACTGTTCACTTACATTTTCCAGAATTTCACCTCTTGCGTTCCTCACAAGATACAATCCTCTAATGCAATGGGTAAGAACATTCTTAGGTTTAACCCCTCGAGCTCTTGCTGTCCTAAGGGCCCCAGGTGCAATGCCCCACCAATCAGAGAATCTGTCCTTATAATTCACGCAAGAAGAGGTAACATGCCAACGGCTGTACTAACAGTCTCACTAACACAAGGTTCTACCTCGCACCAATTTACTTATATAAAATAATAATAATCTCCGGGAACATAATCCACACGGAGATAGCCACACAGATAAACACATTCACATCAAATCCGTATATAACGGCAAACAGATCCTTATTTAGATACATAATGGTATACTAGTTCTATCTTGCTCTTGCACCATTCACTATACTCTTCCAATATGGTTCCTTCCACAACATTCTACTCATTTCACTTGGCTAGACATTAGTCTTAGTCCATAGAATAATCATCCTCACATGATTCCAACATCTTTCTCATATTTGACACAAAACTTTCAATTCATAACAGTACCCATGTTCGGTACCGTCCTAATCCATTGTCCATCATGGCTCATAGCAACCATGCTCAACACTGTGGAAGATCCACTTCATTAAACTGAATTCACTTTTTTTTTTTTTTTTTTTCAATTTTTCACTTTTTTTTTTTTTTTTCAATATTTCACTATGACACCAAGAGTGTCCTCATTTAACAGTCCATGCATTCTGCGCATCGGGACCACCAGATAAATTCTAATTTCGAGCAGCGCTCGCCTGGGACTTCCAAGAGCAACACCTCTTAGGATTCAATCCACAAAGGGAAACCCAGGACAACATTAATTGTCACATTATTAACAACATGTGTGCCATGGTATAACTTGCACACCGGGGCTCCATCATGAGTCCCATACCACATTGAGCATCCAATGACACTCCAAAGAGACAATCTCTTCATATTTCCCATCATAGGGAATTTCACTTACATCATTGTTCCTTTACCACAATAATTTTTTTTTGTTCATTACAACACACATATACTTTTAGGCACCCCGGCCTTCACAAAACATATAGATATACACATTTATATATATTGGCGTTTAGCCATCACAGGATTACTATCCACTTATACTTAGACCACATCATCAACATTTCAATGCTCCCTCACATTATGTAAGCATATTAGCATGATTAATACTCCACACTCAGTTATATTTTTATCACCTCACATTTGTCAAGTCCAACCATCCTATATTATGAACCTTCATACTTTCAATCAAATTCATTCAATGCCTTACATGGCAATTTCCTCAACTTCTTATATTTTACTTTTTATTCATATGATATCCTCACTTACATTCAGCCACATTAAATCATCATGGACTAACGTCCCAATTTCAACCTTGATTTATCCCACACGTCATTTCCATAGTCCTTTTATGTTACTCACAATCCTCAATCAAAAATTCAAATTCAATTTACTTCTACATTCAAGCATATTAAGTCATCCAAGTACATGCCCTCATCAAGGGTCTTATAACCTTATACTTTACCCTGAGGTATCCAGCATTACACAGTCACTCATTTTCAAGTTTTTTCACAAATTCATCGGGGTTTCAATTCCCCTACCATATCAAGGTCATATCACTAATTCCAAACTACTCGATTGTTCTAACTCCCATACATTTAGGAACGACTACCAACATCACCATACCAATATCAACTCAATTTAATCATTTACATATGCCAACACACCTTCCTTTATTTCTATTCATTACAATACATGTTTACATTTCACATTTTCATCAATTACCACCAATTTCACTAAGTTACAACAATCCAATAGCACCATACATTTTTATTGCATATATCATCATTATACAATCATACTACCACATTATGCAACAATTCACAACACCATTAACTCACTAAGTCCTCGATTACAGTATCACAATTTATCCTCACTAAGTCCTCAATTACACCAAATTTACTTACTAACATATCCATCCGTGGAGCAGTCATCACTGCACCCACAACCTCAGCCTAAGGACTGGCATTGGTGCTCCAGGGTTGTCACGAAGGCATCTTATACTGACCACACATTGAACACAAAGGAATGGGTTGATCAGGCCCAAACTAAGGAATCACATGTGTAGCAGTCAATAAGTGTCTACGTACAACTATACAGCACTCACCTCAATTACACAATCATCAGAGTTCCCTAAAGAAACTGCTCTGATACCATAAAATGTAACAGCCCGTTACGTACCGGTATTGTTAACATTGATTATGATATTAAGCGCAGTTACAATCACAGTAGTTGGATTAATTAAATTACGGGCAAACTTTTTCCTTTTATCTTTTTCTCTTATTCCTTTTCATATCCATAACCTTTTCCGTAATCAATTAAAACAACGCTATAATTGTAAATGCAATACGCGGAAGCATCTAGCTTAACAACAACACTAAACTTTTCTTTTTATTCAACTCATTTTAAATCCATCAACTTATTATCATTTCTTACCAAGTTCTAGCCCTTTACATAAGCTACGCGTGGTTTCAAACCGCGAATCATTTGGAGTTCTACCCAACAAGTTATGCCCCTTTCTTTAAGTCAAGAAAAACCTGAATTTTCAAAAATTGCACTGTGGTAATCGATTACCAGTGGGTGGTAATCGATTACCACCTGTCAAAAATGAGGCAGTAGCCAAATTTTGACCTCCTCTGTTCTGGTAATCGATTACCAAGCTTGGGTAATCGATTACCTCACATGGTAATCGATTACCAAGCCTCAGTAATCGATTACCAGTGAAGACAGTAGCTGATTTTTCGTCCCCTGTTGCATGGTAATCGATTACCATGCTTGGGTAATCGATTACTATGCAGCAAAATGACAGATTACAGCATTTTAAGCCCCAAAAAGGGTTGTGTAATCCATCCCTAACCCCTTGATACTCCACACAACACTTAAACATACTCTAATCTAGGCACTAGGCCCCTCAAACATACCTTTTCATTCAATTATGTATCATATACAAAGTCCTTAACATAATGGCCATTTTACATCAAATATGGTCCATTTTACAACATATTCACCAAGACTTCAATTACAATGAATGTGGCAATGGACAAGTCCCATGCTCACTCAAATATACAATATATTCTCATGTCCTACATATACATCATATTGAAGGATCTAACATGTGTTCATGAGCTTACTAAGCATGGCATTTTCAACATGCATAGATTCATGACCTAAGTCTAAAGCATACATCATATGCAAGATGTGTCCCTATCCAATGCTCATCCCATGGTGCCTCCAACATGCACCTCATGCTCCACTCTTCCAGGCTCAACCTAACCTGAAATGATGCCCCACAACACGGGGTGAGATATATAAATATATCTCAGTAAACCAAGGGCCCTGGAGGTTTCTCCACCCCATGGCTCACTCAATGTGCAAATACAACATCATATAATATGCAAGCAATGCAATATCACCCATCAACTGGAGACAACCCAAGAACATCCACTCATGGATTCATGTTCAAGGACTCCATCATATAACTCCCGAGACAGTCCTGGCGCCTCTCCCATGGTTGAGACGACTCCATGGCAATACCCAACCGGAACTCCTCATGAGCCCTATCCGGCGGACGTCCCCCGCTTGGATCATCCTGATGTCGCTCCCAGAGTCAACACCATGGCATTCCAACTGGCATTCTCCCGTAGGACGAACCCAGCGGATGTCCAAACCAACACACGTCAACTGGCCAGTGACCAAACAATTTTCACATAAATCAAGCAATATGCATACAAGCACACAATCACACAATGTCATAACCACATAATCCAACCACAACCTTCCACTAGGTGTGGTGGAGCACACAAGGGCTAAACCCCAGTTCCAAAGGTTACCTCAATACCGAGCCCATGCTCCAAACGTAAGCTCCAAGCTTACCCGCTTCCAAAGCGTCCAAAAGAGGCAACCTAGATAATCCACAACATGATTATCAATCCATTTCCAAATCAAACATTAAATCTCAAATAATCATTCATTTTACTTCAATCTCTTTTATAGATCAAATTACCAATTATATCATGAATCACACATGCTTTCTTCTCACTCCACTTTACCACACCATGCCATCATCCAATTAAACATCGTTTTCTATCATTAAACTTCCATTACATCATTCTTATATCATTTTTCCTCAATTTTCATCATAATTCGGATTCCTCACAAGGTATGCCCCAAGGCTTTTCAATTCATTTTAACACTCATACTAATCATGTAATCATATTATCAACCTATACCAACGGTCCACCATTCAATTATTCAATTACATCACTTACCCATTTTCATGAAATCTTCACAATTTTTCCTAAGTTAAAAACCTAACTTTTTCACCAAAAATTAACATAGCATTTCTAGCTTTCATGCATCATTCTAAGGCATTTTCATCTAATAGCATTTTTCCATTTGAGCTCTCTATCATCACACATCTAAAATCAAAGATTCAAAGCATAAATTCCTAGATCTATGAAACCAACCACAAAAGTACTACAAATGTACTCACCATCAAGTGTAGGAACACCACCAAGGCTCCATCAATCCAAAAGAGATCCAAAAACTCCAAAAACTCCAAGAACACCAAAGGGGTCGGATCTGAGTTTGTCCATTTTCGCCCCAAGGGGGTGGTTTCATGGCTTCTAAGTGTTACCAATGGATCTAGAAGGTTGTTTACAATAGATTTCAACACCAAAATCAAGTGATTTGGTGAAGAATAGAGAAAATGGCAAAGAGATGAAGATGGGTTTCTTTTTGGGTGGGAAATGGGAGCTTCACGGGAAGAAGAAAAGAAAAGGGAAGGGGGAGGCGTGGAGGTTAGTGGGCCAAATGGGTTTTTGGTCCCACGGGTCCCATACGCGATCTAATTTTAATCCCGATAAAAATTATGATCACAATTTCTTAATCTACATATTTTTCCAGTCCATGTCATATTTTTCTTTCCTCAAAATACTGATAAAAATTTCACACTTATCGGTACACTCATACCGCAATATTTAACACTTAAAAAGTCACTATTCATCACTTTTTCACAATTTTGCCTATTCACTCAATTTTCCGTCCTGATTCCATTTCCAGCATTATTTTCGTAATATTACATCTCTAACTCTATTTTTCATGCCTAGGTTCACGTCTTTGACAATTTACCATTTTGCCCTTTTGCCCTTTTTGGCCATAATTTCTCTGATTTTCACTAATCCTTCCCTTTTAAACCCATATTCTATCACATAATTTCACATTTAATTTTCCGAGGTGTTATATACAGAACATGATTTTGTTAAGGTTCATATATTTGATGATTATCAATGACAACAGCAGCAACAAAAAAAGCTGTATCCCCTAGGTAGTCGGCAGTCAATGTTAACTTTGTTGAATTTTTTATGATAATTACCATTGGACCGATAAAAAATAAAAACTAAAAAAAATTGGGCGAGGGCAGGTGTGGGGTTCATTGTATTATTACATGTGATGATACTTCAATTATTATTAAATTCTTTATAGTTATGACATGATATTGCAACTTTCTATATAAGATCTGATATAAGTGGGTTTTATAATTTACAGTCACGAAAAATGCTTAGTCTTCTTGTGCATGCATCCCAATGTCGCTCTTGCCAATATCCAAATTGTCGCAAGTTGAAGAGCCTTTTCCGTCATGGTAAACAGTGCAAAAAAAAACGTGCTTCCAAAGGTTGTGTTCTTTGCAAGAAAATGTGGTATTTGCTTCAACTTCATGCCCGTGCTTGCAAGGAATCCAAGTGTCATGTACCACGTTGCAGGTTTGTGGGTCAGGCATGGCCATTTACACAAGTTACTCTGTTTATAGATTATGTATGTATAACATTTTCTTTTTGGGTTAAACAGAGATTTAAAAGAACATTTAAGGAGGTTGCAACAATAGTCTGATTCACGTGGAAGAGCTGCTGTGATGGGGATGATGAGGCAGAGAGCTGCAGAATTTGCCAACAATGTTGTATGAGCATTTTATATTCTGAAAAAAAAATATGGGATGTTCTGAAAAAAATCCTCCTGACAGAGGTAGACACTAGCTTCGCCCTTGCTCCAGTTAGACACTGCTGGGAAACATGCTCTGACCTGCTGTTCGGGGATGGTTTATGTGATTGGAAGACATAATCTATTACATTCTTAGATATTCGCTTGTCTATCTGCTCGACATGATTGTCCCCATGAGGATCTTGAGTTCAGCCAGTTAGTGATGCCTTATACAGAGGACTAACAAGGTCCACCTATGAATGACATTTTAGGTAACTTAAAATATCTGCCTCTCTCTCTTCGTTTTACATTTTTGTTCTTGTTTGAACTTCTTAAATCAGAGTTAGAAATTATTTTCACAACCGGAAAGTGAAAGTATATGAGAAATTCCTGAGAAAGGTAGGTGTTGGAAGGACGTAATTTGTGCAATTAATTGAGACTTTGGACCTAATTCATTATCATTGTTTTCGATAAGAGAATTTGAGAACACATTTCTATACCAGAAGATCCCTAGCACTGTTTTGGACAAGAGAAAGTAGGGGAGGAATATAATAGGAAATAAATTGGGTGATGAAAATAAAAATAAGAGAAATTGAAAGGAAAGTAGAGGAGAGAATTGGTAGGTTGGAGAAATAAGGAAGATCAAATGGTAGGTTATTTTCTATTTTTCTTGAATTTTTCCTGTTTTTCTCCTTATACTATTTAACAGCTTTCTTTACAGATTCAAAGCAGGAGCTATGAAGTTGTTCAATATAAATGCAACCAATCTTTCTCTTTCACTCTACACTGATGTCAGCAATTCGAAGTTAGTCTCTTCTCTCTCTCTCTCAATTATTCTGCAAAAACCAAAACGGGAACTAAATGTTCTGAAAAATGAGCAACTTGTGATGGAATTTTACCTGTTAGTGAAAGTCAAGATATTATGATCAACTTGTTTGTCAGTTAAAATTGGTTCAAATTATCAAAGATTTTTTTCTCATGCCAATTGTCAAGTAGGTGTTGCTATTAATATGGTTATGTTTAAATCGTGTATGTGTGGGTCGACTTCATAGGTTGAACACCTTTCATTTTTTTATTATGGCATTAGGTTAATTGGTTATTAAGATGCATGATTGCTTCTGGATAACCATCAAACATTGCTATCAATAGACATAAGGGATCACTTCGTCTTGAAATTCAGTTTCACCACAGTTGCAGCTTAATCTTCTTCCTTTCTCGTGAGTTGTGATAACAAGTAACAACATTTAGTGTTAGTAATGCAGTTATGACAGTTAATTTATGATAATTGATAAACCTGTTGCTCCTGAGTAATTATTTCAAGATGGTGATTGCAAAATCTTTGCTATTTAAGATCATACACCAATCTGTAAAATTATATATATAAAAACTTTTGGAAAATGTTTGGGAAATTCTTGGAAAATCTTTGGGGGCCAGAGGATGTGCCTCCCTCCTCGAATGGGGGATTAGTCTCATCCTACCTCCGGTAGTGAAGCTCAATGCACCTGCTGTTCCAATGAGGGGTAGCCTTCAGGGCAGTACTCCGAGGACAAGATGACCGGAGGAGGTTGAATGGGGATACCTCCAGGTTATACCAAAAAAAAAAACTTTATCTATATATTTGTAATTGATTCAAAAGTTTGGGAAGCTGCTCTTGGCTGAAGTGTGTTATGTTCTCACAGGGAACTCTTGGAAAGTATGCAAGCTGAGACATTGGAGCCTGAAGTTGCATTCCTCAATGCATAACTTGTATAATTTCTTATTCTTGTGTTTTATGTCGTGTCCAGCTCCATTTATAAGAAGACCAAGATCGTTTCATGTCACTCATTAGCATGAGAGATTCAAGTTATAAGAGAAAAATATATATTTATAGAGGATCCAATAACTGAACCAGATTCCAGATATTTTCCCTGTTCTAGCAGCTGCACACAAGACACTTGTAGCCAAGTCACAGGACTCTTTGACCACACATACTCTTCATTCTGAGCTCGTTTACAACTACTCAGGGTCCAAGCATGTAATTATGTATTGCTATTTAACCTTTTATGGTTCATTGTTCCAATTAGAGTTGCTAACTTTGTTTTGTCTTGTGACTACATTAATAGTTTTTATATATTGGGTAAGGCTACATTAATAGTTTTTATATATTTGAACAGTCAGAATCTATGTACATAAAACATACAAGAAAATCACCTTACAATTTGCCATGCATGCACTTTATTAGTACATTGAACTAAAAGCAGAATGTGGTTCGAAATTGATTAATAAGCTAGTTATAAGACATGCTATATGACACAAAGAAGGGACTTTGAAAGTCTCGAGTTTAATGATTTAGTATGATAAAATGGTCTTTTGGCACAATTGAGTCACTCTTGAAAATTTGGTATTATTTGGCAATGTACTTCTACAAGTTTGATGTTATGCAAACTATGTACCATTTTAATATATCTGCAGCTGTGGACCATATGAATAGTACAAGTATCGTGGTGATTGAAATGTGACAAAAGAGAGTCACAAAATTGTACTCAAGATCTCAAATAGAAACCATATCGCCGTTATCCCAAGCAAAAGGGCAGCTGATACATTTCTGTCCCTCCATAATAACATATCTGCCACTGCAAGTGAAGTTTCCAATTTATCAGAATTAATTCATGGATTGTAAAAAGACAAAACTTCATCTAAAGCTACGTGTCTAGCGTAATTCTATGAAAGAAGAGATAAAAATGATTAATGTCATTTTCAAGATTAACCCTCTCATGAGTTGCTAGCAAAACGCAAGTGCAAATGTAGGGAACAATATTATGCCAATAAATTTATTATAATATAAAGGGCTGACCCAGTTCAAATACTCACTTCGTGAGTGTCTGGGGAAGGGAATACTCTAGGCAGCCTTTACCCTGCTTTTTGCAGAGAGGCTGATTCGAACTCGCGACCTGACACACCACGGCAAGCAAGCTTACCGCTGAGCCAAGCCGGCCCTTCAAAATTTATTATAATATGCCAAACAATATTTATTATAATATGCAAATGCCCCTTGTCCAACATGAATCCATATAATATTTTTAATATATATAATATAATTTATATTTAATACATATAACAGTCCATAATAAGTCATATAATCAATTAAATATTCAAATTCCATAACATAAGTATAAAAAGTATTTTTTCATATCTTTTAATTTTTTATGTAAAATTCCATTACAGAAAAAAACATGTAAATTAATTTTTGATTTTTAGTTAATAAACTAAAATTTAAAATAAAAAAAAAACATGTCAAAATGTTGACCGCATTTCCGAATATATTGATCGCGTGTCAAAATGTGTCGTGCATGAAACGCAAATATTTTAGAAAAAAGACGTGTACGAGCTTCTGAGCCAAACATATTAGATTCCTTAGACCAATACATATTTAACTAGTTTTTGAATTTAATAAAGGGTTTTATAAGAGTTATATTATAGGAAAAATGATTGTGTAATATTATAGAGATTCATTTTATGTGCCGTGATTTTCTTTATTATTTTTTTCTTTAAAAAATGTGGACCCCACAAAATATTGTGTGTGTAAAAAAATTTGTTGTGTCATGTTAAATGACAAATGCAAACCTCTTTAATAAATAACCGTGGTCACTATCATAATTCACCTAGAACGTTATTTTCAGTCCTTGGGCTTTGGGCAATAGGATAATTAGTGTGGGACAAAACAGGATTAAATTGTGGTCCACGGGTGAACCGTTTTCAACGTGGTCCACCGAAAACGGGCCTCCTATGTACTTACTACGAAATAGACAGTGGACTGGACCACAGTAAACTTGAAGCATAGTTCTATCTAGGGGTTTAAATGGACTGCGTTAGGCCGGACTTTAGTTTTCTTGACCCAAGTTTACGTAAAAAATTCAGTTTATCTGACATACTGATTTATTAAAGGCTTTATTTGTAGATCAAGTCTGGCTTATTTTTACAAATAAGAAAGGCTAACATGGCTTATAGGCCTTGTAGGCCTCCACTGTAGATACTAAGCAAAGAAAATAATTGTATAGAGCAAATAAAGTTTCATTCATGCATGCACTTGTACTTCTCATAAGAAAAAAATGACAAACAAGAAAGAGTCAACATAATACCCAAGACAAAGCCAAGAGTGAGAAGCGACAGTCACTACTAGAAAAGTCTTTGTTATCGACGAAAATTTTCGACGGAAAAAATTCTGTTGAAATTATTGACGGAATTTTCCACGAAATCCATTTTTCGTCAAAAAAATTCGATGGAATTTTGTTTCCGTCGAAGAAATTCGACGGAAAAGGAGTTCCGTCGAAAACTTTTCAAAAAATTAAAAGAAAAAAAAAATATATTCTTTGGATTTTTCGACGGAATTTAGATTCCGTCGAAGAAATACGACGAAAAAGGAATTCCGTCGAAAACTTTTTACAAAAATAAAAGAAAATGAAAATATATTCTTTGGATTTTTCGACGGAATTTTGATTCCGTCGAAGAAATTCGACGGAAAAGGAATTCCGTCGAAAACATTTCACAAAAATAAAGAAAATGAAAATATATTCTTTGTATTTTTCGACGGAATTTTGATTCCGTCGAAGAAATTCGACGGAAAAAGAGTTCCGTCGAAAACTTTTCAAAAAAATAAAAGAAAAAGAAATTATATTCTTTGGATTTTTCGACGGAATTTGGATTCCGTCGAAGAAATTCGACGGAAAAGAAATTCCGTTGAAAACTTTTCACAAAAATAAAAGAAAATGAAAATACATTCTTTGGATTTTTCGACGGAATTTTAATTCCGTCGAAGAAATTCGACGGAAAAGAAATTCCGTCGAAAACATTTCACAAAAAATTAAAGAAAAAGAAATTATATTCTTTGGATTTTTCAACGGAATTTGGTTCCGTCGAAGAAATTCGACAGAAAACGAATTCCGTCGAAATTTTTTCACAAAAATAAAAGAAAATGAAAATATATTCTTTGTATTTTTCGACGGAATTTTGATTCCGTCGAAGAAATTCGACGGAAAAGGAGTTCCGTCGAAAACTTTTCAAAAAAAAAGAAAGAAATTTTTTTTTTATTCTTTGGATTTTTCGATGGAATTTTGATTCCGTCGAAGAAATTCGACGGAAAATGAATTCCATCGAAAACATTTCACAAAAAATTAAAGAAAAAGAAATTATATTCTTTGGATTTTTCAACGGAATTTGGTTCCGTCGAAGAAATTCGACGGAAAAGGAGTTCCGTCGAAAAATTTTCAAAAAAAATAAAAGAAAAAGAAATTATATTCTTTGGATTTTTCGACGGAATTTTGATTCCGTCGAAGAAATTCGACGGAAAATTGATTCCGTCGAAGAAATTCGACGGAAAAGGACGGAAAAGGAATTCCGTCGAAAACATTTCACAAAAAATTAAAGAAAAAGAAATTATATTCTTTGGATTTTTCAACGAAATTTGGTTCCGTCGAAAACTTTTCACAAAAATAAAAGAAAATGAAAATATATTCTTTGTATTTTTCGACGGAATTTTGATTCCGTCGAAGAAATTCGACGGAAAAGGAGTTCCGTCGAAAACTTTTCAAAAAAAAAAGAAAGAATTTTTTTTTTATTCTTTGGATTTTTCGATGGAATTTTGATTCCGTCGAAGAAATTCGACGGAAAATGAATTCCGTCGAAAACATTTCACAAAAAATTAAAGAAAAAGAATTTATATTCTTTGAATTTTTCAACGGAATTTGGTTTCGTCGAAGAAATTCGACAGAAAACGAATTCCGTCGAAATTTTTTCACAAAAATAAAAGAAAATGAAAATATATTCTTTGTATTTTTCGATGGAATTTTGATTCCGTCGAAGAAATTCGACGGAAAAGGAGTTCCGTCGAAAACTTTTCAAAAAAAAAGAAAGATTTTTTTTTTATTCTTTGGATTTTTCGATGGAATTTTGATTCCGTCGAAGGAATTCGACGGAAAATGAATTCCATCGAAAACATTTCACAAAAAATTAAAGAACTTAAGTTGAGTGGTCCTTATGTTGTGCAAATCTCACAGCGATCTAGCCGTGGTCCTTTTTTTCCAGCTATAAGTTGAGTGGATGCTTTTAAGAACTTAAGTTGGTCCCTCATCTATAGTGCAGCTAGGTATCTCTCGTCTCAATATTAGAATAGTACTCACATGCCATGAGTGCCATGTTTATTAATGGTCTTCAGTTTACGTGTCCTTAGATTAATTAAATGGATGATTGAATATTTGCAATCTTTCTATGCATGTACCTCACATGACTTTGGAATTGCTTTAACATTTGAATATTTCATTATATTCATACATTTATGTTATTTTCATCCAAAATAGAATATTTAAGAATTCATTATGATGTGGTTTTATTAATCAGGCATTTCCCCCACCGTGGACAGTTCCAAATTGGAAGATGATGCTCTTGGTGAAGAAGATGGTCATAGATGGAGAAAAAGGCCAAAGAGGATTCAAGTCAAGGAAAGCCTTGACCAAGGAGGCTTTTGATCCTAAGTCTGCAAAACTTATTACTCTTAGGTTTGAGTACTTGGTGAAGTTGAATATTGTATGTGTTGGAATAGAAGGATTGTGTACAAAAAAAGACTGAGCGGTTATTCTTTCGTATTGTGTATTGATATGTTAAATTTTATTTGTTAATTTTTAAGGTTACAATATATACTTATTGTACACCGCTAGCTAATTGTATAAGTCTTTTTTAATACTTGCCTAATATATGATATGGACTTTTGTGCATTTAATGTATTGATTAATGAGATTTATTTGGATATGTTATTTACTTTGATTAAAAATTTTTATCAGGTGCAGTACAGAAGTATTGATTATGTAGAGAGTAATTTTTTTTAAAAAATTCTAAAAAATTTCGACGGAATCCATTTTCCGTCGAAAATCATTAGAACAATTTTCGACGGAAATTCATTGATTTTCCGTCAAAATTTTGTGACGGAATCCATTTTCCGTCGAAAACAATTACAATAATTTTTGACAGAATTCCATTGATTTTCCATCATAAATTTTCGACAGAATCATTTTTCCGTCGAAAACCATTCCAACAATTTTCGACGGAATTTCATAGATTTTCCGTCGAAAATTTTCCATGGAATTCTTTTTCCGTCGAAAACCAATACAACAATTTTCGACAGAATTTCACAGATTTTCCGTCGAAATTTTTTGACGGAATCCTTTTTCCGTCGAAAACCAAAATAACAATTTTCGACGGAATTATGGCCCGAGAAACCTAACAACTAAGGCTTAAAAAGTAAGGAAACACATCTACACCCACGTTATATCCCATAGACATATAACTATAATAATAAGGGTTTTATAAGAGTTATGTTATAGAAAAAGTAATTATGTTATGTTATAGAGATTCGTTTTACGTATCAGAATTTTTTTTTTTTTTGCTGCAGGCCCCACAAAATGTTGTGTGTGTAGGAAATTTTTTGTGGTCATGTTAAATGATAGATGATAAACCCTAATAATAATTGTTCAGAACTCTATAGCCTCCACTGCAGCCAATAGCTAAGGGAAATACACAAATAGACATCTCACATACATGATAGATTACAGAAGTTACCTTAGTCCATCAATGAAATTAAATATTGTAATACTAAGGCGCAGTGGCGTAGCCACTCCTATGCCAGCAGGTGCCTTGGCACCTGCTTGGTTTTAAATTTTTTATTTATTATATATAAATATATAATCAATAAAGATTAAATTTATAATTTGGCACCACCTAAATAAGTATAATTATATTTATGTTTTTCAATCAGAAAAATAAAACTCAATACCTAAATCCTTTAACTGATCCATAAATTAAAATCACTTTCAAAGCTCTAATATGTGACTTACAATGAAGGAGAATCCCTTTGACTCTAAATGTTGTCTGTATGCTTTAATTTATAGTTAATATCTCAATTGTAAAGTGAAATTTATAGAAAAGTATTATATTTGTATGTTTTCATATCCTTATGATTATGCTTGATTCATTACTTATCATGCTGTGAGAGAAAAGTGAAATTTTTATGTTTGAAATGCTTCCCGAAAAGATTAGTGCCTTTTTATATGTTTTCTTTAATATATAATCATTCAGAAAAATATTTCTGCAGTTAATGCATATAAGTTATCTGCATTTACCCCTAAGACAATGTCGTTTTGGGATTGAAAAACTAAAAATTATAATTATAAAGACTATAATAACCCTGGAATAAATTAAAATTATAAAAACACCATAATTTTCGTCCCAAAACGACGTCGTGTTGGGCTTACTGCAGATAACTTATCTATAGTGAACTAAAGAAAAAACAAACCCATAATCATTAAGATTGTTCATTTGAATTTTTAATGTTATGTGATATTATTTAATACATAATTTAGATAATTATGCTAGAATTCATAATAATTTTTTTTTTGATTAATTTGTGTAAATACGATAAATATCTTGATAATTTGATGCATTAAATTTTTCTGGCACCACCCAAACTTTTGGTCTGGCTCCGCCACTGTCTTAGGCATAAACAAGACATCCAACAACTATTATATAATGAAGATTTGAAGCCCGTGTACGATGATATGATCTATTTTAACATAAATTCATTTATCATATAGTGATTTAAGCGTAGAAGTGTATTGCAGCCATTATTAGGTAAATAAAGTTATTCAACACTAGCTCTACCATCCGGCAAATGTATCCCACGATGACATCTATCCCAATGCAAATCTCCTCAAATTGTTATTGGATCAGACTTAACAGTATGTGATTCATGTGAAACTATTTGTGTCTCATGTGTAATGTGTGTCAATTGGTTTAATTAATTATAAAAGAGGCATTAATGGTAATTGACGTTTTGACGTTTCACATTAATGGTAATTGACGTTTGACGTTTCGCATTAATGGTAATTGACGTTTTTGACGTTTCGCATTAATGGTGATTGACATTTTAAGTTTTAAGGGAAATTATTTATGTATAAATAACTGGTGACAGATTCAGTAATTACGAAGGTCTTTGGTAGTCTTCTGAGTACAGTATTTTCAGAGAAACTCTCCTTAATTGTCTGCCCATCATAGTTGTATCCAATCACTGTCAAAGAAGATACAAGTAGGGAAAAGGGTCAAGACTCTGAGAAAGGCATTCCACCATCAAAATTCTTCCGCAATTATGGACTAAGGTATGTTTATGTGAAACTCATGAATTCTGAATATCCTCTATCATGTTCCTGAATGTTAATTGTTGAACATGAATGAATTACCGCTAAATTACTTAGAATTCAGTCCAACTTTCTCTTGGACTGATCAGGTATTATCCATGATTAGGTAAACCACTCTATAAATAAGTATCTCCCTTGAAATCCTAATCTCTCCGGTTGTCACTTCGCGTGCACACGTCCCTCTTTTGACTCTATGCCTACTTTTTGTGCATGGTGATCTGCCATCACGTGCAATATATAATATCCTCCATAAACACCACTAATTCATAGATCTCATGTTAACTACGATCCACTCGGATCTAACAAAACCCAAAACTTTGGTTCACACAAACACTCGTTGTATTTGGAGTTATAAAAGTAAGAGTAAAGTAAATTTTGGATCATCCACAATTATCAAGGGCCCAACTTAATCCTTAAAAAAAAAATTGACTTATGATACCACTGAAATTCAAAATAGACTCATGTTAGTCTTGTTGAGGGATTGTTTTTTAAATTTCAGAAGAACCACAGTTTTGATTAATTGAGTCTATTTTGAATTACGAGAAAAAAGATTGTTAAGGATTTGATAGGAATTTGTTTATATCGGGTAAGTTACAAAAAAGAGTATTTGGTTGACCAAAATTTTGCAGGAAAAATAGGATTAATTTTACTGATGCTATGTTTGGTTGAGGGTAAAATATTAATGAGAATTTGAATGAAATTACAAAAATACCCATAATTTTTTAAACACGAAAAGTGAGTCATCGTTCGTCTTTTCTCTGTCGAGGTTCGTCTTTTTCTCTGTCGAGGTTGGAGGCGAAAATTTAGCCTCTCCTCAAAACAGTATACTATGGAACATTGTGGTTTAACAAAAATCAGAAAAATATTGTGCTTCATAAAATAAAATATCAAAATAAAAAGATAAACTTGAGAGTTCATATACGACAAGTACAAATGAGAGGTTCGGACTTTATGCTTCACAGATGAAACAAAGTGGGAAAAAAAAGGAACTTGTGAGGGTTTGAAGCACCTCGAGCCAGGCAGCAGAGATGGAGTATGCCAAGAAGAAGATCTAAAATGATGTGGTGTTTCTCTTCTGCAAGATTTTTTTAAATGTGGGTCTCAGATATACTGTATGAGGGCAACTTCGTCCCTAATCGTTCTTATGCGATTCTGAGAAGCCAGAAAAAAAAAAAAAAACATGGGTCAAACGGTATTGTGTTTCACGGATGTGTAGTTCAAAAAAATTGGATGGGAAAAATTTATTATAGGTATTATTTTCCCTTTTATCCATACCAAACATGGGAAATAAATTCCCCCCATCTCCTTTCCCAAGATTTTTCTCAGATTCTGTATACCAAACAGCCCTAAATTTTTGTTAAGAATCCAAAAGATAGTTTGCTCTAAGGGGCGTTTGGTATGGGAAATTTTTTTAGAATGGTAGGAAAATGTAATAGATAGAGAAATAATTGGAAAGATGGATAAAGTGAGATAGGTAGAAAAATGTAAAAAAAAGTTGTTTGGTTGGGGAAAACTTTACTGGAAAAATTAGGTAGCTTTATGAAATCAACAGTGCATTAAAAGTGAGATAATTGATTTTCCGAAAATCTCACTTTCAAATTGGGTTATTGAACAGTGCAGATATCTATGTTTCTCATAAATCCATACTTCCTGGATAGGTGGGTTTTTGGAGAAAATATGTTGAAACAAACATGGCTTTTCTAAAAGCCATACTTGATATGATCTATTTTAACATAAATTCATTTAATCCCTACCATATGGGATAAGATATTGTGACACACAAATAATGTTACGCACAATGTTACGACCACATCTTAACCGTTGATTTCCGCCAATCAACGATTATCATTTATTGCGAATTAATAATTAATTAATGAGTTTGATTTGAAAAATGATAACCGTTGATTGGCGGAAATCAACGGTTAAGATGTGGTCGTAACATTGTGCGTAAACATTATTTGTGTGTCATAATATCCTATCCCTTACCATATAGTGATTTAAGCGTAGAAGTGTATTGCAGCCATTATTAGGTAAATAAAGTTATTCAACACTAGCTCTACCATCTGGCAAGTGTATCCCACGATGACATCTATCCCAATGCAAATCTCCTCAAATTGTTATTGGATCAGACTTAACAGTATGTGATTCATGTAAAACTATTTGTGTCTCATGTGTAATGTGTGTCAATTGGTTTAATTAATTATAAAAGAGGCATTAATGGTAATTGACGTTTTGACGTTTCACATTAATGGTAATTGACGTTTGACGTTTCGCATTAATGGTAATTGACGTTTTTGACGTTTCGCATTAATGGTGATTGGCGTTTTAAGTTTTAAGGGAAATTATTTATGTATAAATAACTGGTGACAGATTCAGTAATTACGAAGGTCTTTGGTAATTTTCTGAGTACAGTATTTTCAGAGAAACTCTCCTTAATTGTCTGCCCATCATAGTTGTATCCAATCACTGTCAAAGAAGATACAAGTAGGGAAAAGGGTCAAGACTCTGCGAAAGGCATTCCACCATCAAAATTCTTCCGCAATTATCGACTAAGGTATGTTTATGTGAAACTCATGAATTCTGAAGATCCTCTGTCATGTTCCTGAATGTTAATTGTTGAACATGAATGAATTACCGCTAAATTACTTACAATTCAGTCCAACTTTCTCTTGGACTGATCAGGTATTATCCATGATTAGGTAAACCACTCTATAAATAAGTTGAAATCCTAATCTCTCCGGTTGTCACTTCACGTGCACACGTCCCTCTTTTGACTCTATGCCTACTTTTTGTGCATGGTGATCTGCCATCACGTGCAATATATAATATCCTCCATAAACACCACTAATTCATAGATCTCATGTTAACTACTATCCACTCGGATCTAACAAAACCCAAAACTTTGGTTCACACAAACACTCGTTGTATTTGGAGTTATAAAAGTAAAAGGAAAGTAAATTTTGGATCATCCACAAATATCAAGGGCCCAACTTAATCCTTAAAAAAAAATTGACTTATGATATCACTGAAATTCAAAATAGACTCATGTTAATGTCTTTTTGAGAGATTAACGTAAGTCTTTTTTAAATTTTAGAGGAATCACGGTTTTGATTAATTGAGTCTATTTTGAATTTTAGAAGAATTACGAGTAAACTTTTGGTATGAGAGATATTTTTTTACCGAGAAAAAAGATTGTTAAGGATTTGATAGGAATTTTTTTTATATCGGGTAAGTTACAAAAAAAAAGTGTTTGGTTGACCAAAATTTACATCAAATGATGTGCCTTGGTTTGATTTGATAATGGATAAATATGTTGGTTGAGTAATGTTTGATATTATGCTGCTTGCACCTAAGTTTCTGCCTTAACCTATTCAACCCCATGTTTTCTGGCCAGCTCCTGATCCCCAAGTAGAATTTGATCATGTTCTGCGAAATAAATCACTGCCCTTTAATTTCAACCTGTGCATTTCCATGTATGACACAATATCTGAAATTCTGAATCACAGGCCATATATTCTAGTTTTCATTGCTATCTTCTTTGATAGAATTAATTTTGGGACGAACTCTGGTCTCTTTGAGCCTTTAACTGATGTACAAGACATGTGAACCAATTCTGATCAACGTTTGAAATGTTTTGAAACATCATCATTTTTTTTCTGAAAATAATTCTTTTAAGTTATGTTTTTTTGGCTTTTCGAAAAATCGAAAACCGATCCAATCCAAACCGAAAAATATTGGATTGGATTGGATTTGAAAAAAAATTAAAACCGATCGGATGATGTAATGACCAAACCGAAGGAATTGGATCGGATGGTTTTTTGCTTCAAAACCAATCCAATCCAGACCGCGAACACCCCTACCTGGCAGGTTGGGCTTGGGCTGGTGTAAAGGTTTGATTGCATAATTGGGCCGAAGGCTTAATATATTAAGCCTGGCCCATGAGCCTCCAAGGCTGGTCCAATTGTTCTGGATAGTTCTGCTTGGGAATCTCAGTTACTAGAGTTAATAACATACCAAAAATTCTTTTTACTCTTTAGTTATATCTTGTAAGACGACAACTTTATTGCTAAGTCTTAATTCACCTGCAAGCTCCCGAGTCCCGAGTAAGACACACCACCGCCTTTCACGCCACCACCGCCTTCCTCCACCGTTCACGCCACCACCTCTGTCCACCAAACTCAAGTTATCTCTCATCTCTGTGTGTTTATTTATCAGATAAATAGAGTTCCTCGTTCATATTGATCTTGATTAGAAAAAGCTTAATATCAGATTCTGTGATTAGTAATGTTTAATTGAAAGGCTAAGAAGGAAAGAGGTGTATTTCGAATCATTGAATCATCATGATTCTGTTTGGACGTTAAAATTGTGATTTTTGTTTTAACAATAGAATTTGAGTATTTTGTGGAGTTGATTCATGATCTGCTTGGAAGTTAAAAATTAACAGGCTAACGGGCCGGGCCATTTGTTTTTTATAAATGGGCCAAGATAGGCTAACAGTTAGACTTATACTATGCTATCGAGCCGGGCCAAATTAAATTTTTTTGGCATAAGCTTGGGCTTTACGGGGCAAAGTTCAGCCCAGCCCAACCCACTTTCACCCCTAACCCTTATGTATG
The DNA here is from genome assembly GCA_032173675.1 of Gastrolobium villosum. NCBI lineage: Eukaryota > Viridiplantae > Streptophyta > Magnoliopsida > Fabales > Fabaceae > Gastrolobium > Gastrolobium villosum. The sequence continues at coordinate 40,278 of JAVKPL010009963.1, forward strand.
TGATTATAGGCATTGATTGCTGATAGTGTGTCATAAGTTGATTTTAAAGGTGTAACTGTGATTGTAGCTATAACGCTTAGCAGTTATGGTTAGTTATGACGATACTTATTTTTATTAATTTTGTAACCATTAATATATTAGTAATATTTAAAATTTTACCTGCAGTTTTTATAAT
>JAVKPL010009964.1:0-40177 GCA_032173675.1 Gastrolobium villosum
TCTTTAGTTTTTCTTAGTGTGAATAATTTTAGTGTGATTTAGATGTTAGTGTAGTTTAGAATTTGGATTTAATTTTTTCTTTTATGGAATTTCATGAGGATTTGATTGATCAGAATTTTAGATGATTGATCAAATTAAGGATACAGTCTTATACCTTGCATGTTGAGAAATGAAATGATTGCATGATTCATTCAATGTGTAAGAGTAGAGAGATTTAGTTTTGATGCATAGAGAGAAAGTCAAGCATGCACTCGGAACTGTGAGGAAATTGAGCCTATACAGAAATTTTTGTTCAAAGAGCATTTCACTGCATGAGTAACTCTAGAACTTGCCTTGTTTCTTATTTGAAAAGGCTGATGATGTATAGGGTAGAGGAATTTCCTTCTTGAACCAGAAATTTAAATGGTCAACCCTTAAGTTCCTGTTGCATGAACCTTTGAGCCTAATCTATTGTTAATGTACCCTCACATCTATTCCTTTAGACTGAAAAGTTCAGATAAGTGATAAGGGGTGGAGTGTTTTGTGGGAAGTAAGGTATCTTTGCAATAAGTGAATGTAAGAGGTGTTTGGAACATGAAAAAGAAGGAAAGAAAATAAAAAGAAAAAGAAGAAAAAGTTGTGGAACACAAAGTGTTTTGAGTGTTTGGAGGAGGTAAAGTGAAATGTTAAAAGACACAAAGTGTCTGAAGGAAAAAAGAAAGAAAGAATATTTTTTGTTAAAGACACAAAGTGTCAGGAAGAAAAGGAGGAAGAAGGTTATAAGACAAATAATGAAAAGGAAGAAAAATTGGGGAATTTGGAAGAAAATGATAAATATTGTGATTCCCCCTTATCTGAATCTGATTCATTTGATCAGAACTTTTCCTGCCACAGAAAGCCTTACCTCTAGTCAAGCCATACACCAAGCCTCATTGCCAACCATGTCAAAACCTTTTTGATCTACCTTATAGATCATTTGTACCATGAATAATGAGAATATGGGCAAGCCTATGGAAGTTTGAGTGCAGTGAAGAATGAGTGACATGTTGATCCCTAAACACTAGTGTGCAAGAGAGTTAAATTCTCACAATTTTTGAGAAGATCCTAGAGAGGGAGTGATGTTGTTTGGAAAGTCTCTGTATGTCATCTAGACTAATCTGTTGAAAAACATATAGGATGTTGTGCCAGTCATGAGAAATAAGAGATTGCATGGTTGTATGTTGTATCAATGTGATCCTTTGTTGAATTCAGTCTATCCTCATGAGTTTCATTTGTAAGAATCTTGAATCCTTCTTTGTTGCAAGTTCATTACTGAGGACAACAATGTCCAAATATGGGAATTGTGATCAACCCCTGGTTCATCAGGTTTTTCAGCACAAAATAGGATTAATTTGTTTGAATAATTGGATGAAAAGGGAGGTTAATATCTTATAAATCCCTAAAGTGCAAGTTCTGAAAGTTTTGTGAAAATTTACACTGTCTTGCAGGGAAAGGAAGCCCAAAAAGCATCAAAAGAAGGAAGAAGATTTTGGAGAAGGAAAATTGCCTAAGTGTTGAGCGCTAAAACGACCACACTGACCGTTTTAGCGCGCTGCTGCAGATCGAAGGAGAAAGTTGCTGGTGCTGAGCGCTAAAACGTCCACACAGACCGTTTTAGCGCGCTACTGCAAATCAAATGTTGAAGTCTCTGGAGCTCAGCGCTAAAACGCCCACACTGAGCGTTTTAGCGCCCTGATGAGGAAAAAGTCCGTGGTCTCCAATGCTAAAATGATCAAATCAAGCGTTTTAGCGTTGGGGTCAGTTAAAAGCAGTTGAGAGGTTATCAGCCATGGACGCTAAAACGCCCATTCAGACCGTTTTAGCGCCCACGTCAGTTAAAAGCAGTTGGTCACGCATCAAGCCGGAGGCTAAAATGCCCATTTCTGACCGTTTTAGCGCCCACATTATTTTTCAACAAAAATTTTAACACTGTAAAAGGCAAAAGGCCTTAAGAGTTCTGGGATCTCTCCCATCTCTCTACCCTATCTCTCCTCTCCTGTATCAGATCTTTGGATCTGAATTCTTACCTTTTATTTTCCAAATTCTTAGGATTAGTGTAGCATTACAATTGGAGATTGAAGATCTACTACCATGACAATGGAGTTTGTTCTTTCTTCTTCCTTTGCATTTATTTCCTTTATGTCTGAGTAAAGTCCTTTGTATTCTGATTCAATGGAACTCAAGTGTCTATTTATGAATAATTAATGTGATGTTATGTTTTCCTATTATGTGAATTGTATGAAGTTGTCTTGATCAATCATTCTTGTTAATGAAATAATGTAGAACATACATGTTTGCATTGTTTTATAGTTGCCAACTTCATCATTAATATTTTAGTAGTCAAGACATTGATGCTATGATATTAGTATAATCTTAAGACCTTAGTGATTAATGCATGTATTATGAAAGGAATCACCAAGACATTGGGGTTTCTGATTAATGTACCCATCAAGGTAGTAAGACATTACATCTAGATGATAAGTAAAAGGTTGATTAACATCACATAATAGAGAATTCATAATGGAATTTGGTTCATTCATAAATCCATACTTGAGGGAGATTGATATCTGACTACTATTTTTAATTCATATTCATATTTTTGTGTTTTGAACTTATTCTATTTTATGCAATTTACATTTCTAGTGACAAGAAACTTATGCAATTCAAAACTCTTTGGTTGATTCAAATCAATAACAAGTGGATAATCAGTGCTTGACACAATTCCTCGTGGGAACGATCTTTACTCATCATTTTTATTACTTGTATGACTAGTGCACTTGCTAATCTACACAACAAAAAACTCTATAAACCATTGTCTTTACTTATTGATTATATAAGTACATTTGAGAGAAACTGTGGTAAGGTGCCCATTGAGTATGTGGAATGGTTTGATAGTGTTGGGTTAAATGGTGAGGTTTGTGTGGGTTGTAGAATCATTGTGACTTGTGATCAAGTTGTTGATGATCATTATTGTATGGTCATTGTAGGTTACCCTTCACGGATTCAATAGAGGTGGATTGAGCTTGGAGCTAACATTGCAGAGCATTGCTTGAGGAGTTCTTAGAGGTAAACTCTTGGAATTGAGGTTAATCCCCTTGTGTGTTCCACCATGCCCAAGTTGGGGGTGATGGTTGGATGTGTGCTATTTGATAATGTGTGTAATAGTATGTTCATGCATTATTGACATGTTAATTGACATGCATGTGGCATGTTATGTGCTATTGTAATTGTGATCTTTGGCCAGTAGATGTGTCCGTCGGTTTATGCTCCTTTGGGGAGTTCCGATCGGGTTTTGCCGTAGAGTCATCTCTGGGAGCGGCATTAAAGAGCTCCAAACGTGGGACTTCCACTGGATAGGTCTCCTTGGGAGTTCTAGCTGGGTTTGCCATGGAGTCTCTCAACCATGGGAGAGGCGCCAGGAAGCGTCCCGGGAGAAGTTTGATGGGGTCCTTGAATGAATCCTTTAGTGGATGTTTTTGGATTGTTCCCAATTGAGATATGACTTTGTATGTTATATTGTTCATATATGTATCATTACATGCACATTGAGTGAGCCACTAGGTGGAATGACCCTCCGGTGCCTTTGGTTTACGAGATATATATATATGTAGGTGAGCAAATTGGAGCTTCGGGAAACAAGCCCACCTAGTGGTGGAGGTAGATTTTGGTGCATGAGATTCATATGTCATTTTGGAAGATTTGTATATGGATATGTTGACATTCATTGTGTAGAGGACTTAGTATATGAACATAGTATTGCATGTAGTTGTATTTACCATGTTTTTATTGTTCATAATTTTTTTTTTTTGGTAATCTTTATTGTTCATATTTAATCCTAAATCTCTTAATTTTTAGTTATATTTTGGAATCCAATTGTATATGCATTGTTTTATCATTTTGGATATGAGTGAGCATTGGGGATGTCCATGCCACTTGGATTATGCTTAAGAATTAGTTGTTGTAAAAAATATTTTATGGAGTTGTATAATTGATGGAAGGGCCAATGACCTATTGAATATGTTGAGCTGTGAAATAGTCAATTAAATATTGGGATGATAATTGATTAGGTATATGATTGGAAAACTGGTAATTGTTGAAAATATAAATAGGAAGATGCCTAATTTTCATATCATATATGATAGAATTGGATCCCTTGGCCTTTCGAAAGTCATAGATCTTTTTTTAGCTTTCTAATAAGATCAAGATCGTGTCAATTGGGTTACTATAACTCAAGTTATGGGAAAAATACTAGAGTAGGTTGAATTGCCCTGTTTTGGTGTCTATGTCCAGATCTGTGGCACTATTAGTGTCGTGGTGGCGCTAACCGCACCAATATACATGTAAAAAACATATTTTTGGTGTTGTTTGCGCCAGGTTGGCGTTGTTCGCGCCGTAAATCTGGAAATTCTCTGCCTCGTGGCGCTATTTGCGCGGACCTTGGGGGTTCAGCACCCTTTTCTTAGAAAATTCATAACTTGAGCTACAGTGCTCCAAATTGAGCGTGGTTTGAACCCATGTGAAGCTAATGAAGAAATCTATAGCATGTTAAAAAATGGGAATTATCAAAGAAGTATAAAATCTCTAACGTAATTAAAAAGGTGAAGGCATTCAGTGATAAACAAGGATAGAATGAGTTTTAAGCTTTGTTGGTTTATGGGAACCACTTAGCAAGCTTCAAATGTAAGTTGTATGATATTAAACTACTGTTTCATAATTCCGCTATAAGTTTTGAGTTGTGATCACAGTTAGTATATTGTCTGATATGGTTATTTTAAAAGTGCAAACAATATTAAATAAAAAAAGTTTCCCATAATTTCATATAATTACTGTGATTATGACTGCGCTTAATATGATAATTGATGATAACACACCAGTTCGGTAACAAGGTGTTACAGGATCACATTATGAAAACAAAGCAAAGTGAGTAATTGGATCTTCAACTCTTGTTACCTCATAATCATTCATCCAAGCAGACCTTCTTTGATACGAAGAGGAGGAGAGGAGCCCCTAATTGGGTAAAAGATTTTGCTGTGAACATTCATTAGAATTGTATAAAAAAATAGTTACTGTGATGTTATACATTGTATAACATAGTTACTGTGTTGTTAATAGAAAGGTAACAGAATGTTAGGGTCAGTTACTGATGTTAATGAGTTAGTCTTTGTATTTGTAAATGGTGACGTGGCATTGGGGGGTTACAATTGTAGTTTGCTGTTATGAGTATAAAGAAACAGCTGTTGTAACAGGGGCATTCATTCAGAAATAAAAAGAGGATTATTCAGTTACTTTTTTCTCTGCCCTTTCGTTACTTTTCTCTGATTAAGGGTTCAACCCTCTATCATTGGTGCTTTCATTCATCGATTCTTCACATTGAAGATGAGAATTCAAGAGTTAGCAGAAGAACTCGGTTCCTTTCAAACACGGGTGGATCGTAGTTTGGAGGAGATTCAACAACGATTTGGTGATCATCAAACCCAACTCTCGTGAATCGATGTTCAGCTTCAACAGATCCATGCAGCGGTGGTGGGAACGACCAATCGTGGCGGGGAGAATGTTCATCCGAGAGGCAACACTGATTCCTCAGGTTCACATCCTTTCCGGTTCGATCCTAATGATTCTAGAAATGTAATGAAATCTGTAAAGATGGATTTGCCCTCTTTTGATGGCAAAGATCCAACTAGTTGGATTTTTCGGGTGGAATTGTACTTTGGGTTGCAGCAAATACCTGATTCTCTCAAGGTGCAGTTGGCGGGCATGCGTATGGAGGGTTCGGCTGGTCCTTGGTTTCAGTGGCTTTTTATAGTGGTGGAACCATCCATTCATGGGAGGATCTGAAACATGCAGTAAAACAACGATTTGGGGGTACAGCCTACACTGATCTAAGGGGTGTCCTATCCAAATTGACTCAGGAGGGGATTATCACAGAGTATATTAGGAGTTTTGAGGCACTGATTAATCAGGTAACTGATTTTTCAGATGAAGTGTTAATGTGTTTTTTTGTTTCTGGATTACAGCCTGAATTCAGACGTGCCATTCAATTACATAGACCTACAACTCTACACCAGGCTATGCAATTGGCCCTCACTTATGAATCTCATTTTTCTGAGTTACGTTCATCATTGACACCTTCTACCAGAAAATTTTTTCCCAAACCAATTTCGATTGTGGAACATAATCCATCATCTGAGGTAGTGCAGCCAGTGAAGCCATTCCTACCGGCTTTACCTTCAAATGTTCCTATCAAAAAATTCTCCAATGAATATTTACAGAAGCGTAGAGAGGCAGGACTCTGCTACACATGTGATGAGAAGTGGACATCTAAACATCGATGTAAAGCTAAGTTGTTGATGATGGTAGGGTAATCTGATAAGGAGGAAGACGATATAGAGGAGAACATAGTATGGCAACCTGAACAAGGACCGCGGGAATGTCATGATGCAGCCCTTCACTCTCTTGAGTGTGATCACAATCCCAGAGCTTTACAGTTCACGGTTTCAATGGGTGGCAGGTTAGTTTCAATTTTAATTGATTCTGGCAGCTCTCATAATTTTGTCCAAAAAGAATTGGCAGAGCAAATGGGCCTTCCAATGGTCAGAATTTCCAGAATGAGAGTCTTTCTGGGCAATGGGGAATTTCTGGTGTGTGAGAAAAAATGTCCTGCTGTGGTATTGAATATTCAGGGTTGTGACTTCAAGGTTGATTTGTGGGTAATTGAGTTGAAGAGTTTGGGAGTCATTTTGGGCATAATGTGGTTGAGCTCTTTGGGAAGGGTAATTCATGATTACAGTGAATTGTCAATGGAGTTTAATTGGAATGGGAAGAGGGTGATACTGTGTGGTCAAGGAAGCAAGGAGGGGGTGTTGCAACACATGGGCAAATGTTTGTCCCTAGCAGTAGATGATGCAGCTTTGGTGGAATCCAGCACCCTGTTGCCTGAGCTAACAGCTTTGAAGGAGAAAATTCCTTTGGAGGTATGGAGTGTTTTAGTTGACTATCAGGCGGTTTTTCAATTGCCACACGGCTTACCTCCTCTAAGGGATTGCGATCATGCCATCCACCTAATTCCCGGTTCTAAACCTGTGAATGTGAAGCCCTATAGGTATGGCCACAATCAAAAAGCTGAGATTGAGAGGCAAGTAGCTGAACTGTTGCAATCTGGTCTAATCAAAACCAGTCGTAGCCCATATTCCTCCCCTGTTTTGTTGGTCAAAAAACAGGATAATTCTTGGAGGATGTGCATAGATTATCGAGCTTTGAATGCTATCACTGTTAAGGATCGCTTCCCAATCCCAACAATTGATGAGCTCCTTGATGAGTTGAAGGGTGTTGTTGTATTTTCCAAGCTAGATTTGAGGAGTGGATATCATCAGATAAGGCTGCTTTCAGGGGATACTCCTAAAACAGCTTTCCGTACTCATGATGGCCACTACGAGTTCATGGTGATGCCTTTTGGATTAACCAACGCTCCTTCTACCTTTCAATCGGCCATGAATCAAATGTTTCGACCTTATTTGAGAAGATTCATCATTGTTTTTTTTGATGACATCTTAATATATAGTGGGTCCTTCTTGCAACATTTGGATCATCTTCGATTAACTTTAGCTTGTTTACATCAGAATCATTTTATGGTGAAGCTTAGCAAGTGTGGTTTTGCTTTATCCGAAATAGACTATTTGGGGCACTTGGTTTCGGGAGAAGGAGTCAAGGCTGACCCAAGGAAGATAGAAGCAATGATGCAATGGCCTCAACCTAAAAACATTAAGCAGTTGAGAGGGTTCATAGGTCTTACTGGCTACTATAGACGATTTATTAGACAATATGCTTGTGTGGCAGCTCCTCTTACTGACCTTTTGAAAACTGATGCTTTTTTGTGGAGTGATGATGCAGAAAAGGCTTTTTCCTTGTTGAAAGAAACAATGTCTTCCACACCAGTTTTATCATTGCCTGACTTCTCTCTTCCTTTTATTATTGAAACAGATGCATCTTCATTTGGAATTGGTGCTGTATTGTTGCAACAAAACAAACCGATAGCTTTTTTCAGCAAGAAGCTGGGCCCTAGAATGAAAGCTGCATCAACCTATGTTAGGGAGCTGTTTGCTGTGACTGAGGCTGTTAAAAAATGGCGCCACTATTTGTTGGGTTCTAGATTTGTAATCAGAACTGATCATAGAAGTCTAACGGAACTCCTATCTCAAACCATCCAAACTCTGGAGCAGCAGAAGTATGCCTACAAGCTAATGGGGTACGATTTTTCCATTGAATATAAACCTGGAATCACTAAAATTGTTGCTGATTCCCTGTCCCGAAGAGATGAAGCAGAGGATACTAGTACCTGCTTAGCACTTGTTTCAGAGATCTCCTTCAAAATTGTTGATCAGATTAAGCACGAGAACAACACAGGCCCGGAATTGCTACTGACTCATTCGAAATTGAAGAAAGGTGAGTGTACTGATCCCTGTGTGTCTGAGAGGAATGGAATTTTATTCCATAAACACCGCTTCCTTCTTAGCTCCAATTCTGATTTGAAACAAGAGCTACTGTCTGAAGCTCATGATACTCTATTGGGGGGCCATGCTGGGGTGACACGCACTCTTCTTCGTTTGTCGGCTTCCTTTTATTGGCCAAATATGAGGAAGACGTTACTCGGTTCACCAAGGAATGTGCCACTTGTCAATTTGTTAAAACAGCCACCACTCCGCCATTTGGATTGTTGCAGCCTTTACCAATTCCTCATGGAGTTTTTGAAGATCTTAGCATGGATTTTATAACGGGACTTCCATCTTCCCGTGGTTTTTCTGTGATTCTTGTAGTGGTGGACCGTCTTACAAAATATGCACATTTTGGTGCATTATCTCATCCGTATACAGCAGCAAGAGTGGCAGCACTGTTTTGTGATATGGTAATGAAGCTCCATGGGTATCCAAAAACTATAGTTTCTGATTGAGACAGTGTGTTCTTGAGTCAGTTTTGGACCTTGTTGTTTAAATTTAGTGGAACAAAGCTGCATACAAGTACCGCATATCATCCTCAATCCGATGGACAATCAGAAGTTACAAATAGGTATTTAGAGCAACATCTTCGAGCTTTCTGTTCCGATGAAAATCATAGATGGTCTTTGTATTTGGGATGGGCTGAGTTGCATTATAATACAACCCATCACTCTTCTATTGGCATGAGTCCCTTCCAAGCATTATATGGGAGGTTACCAACACTGATTCCTTATTATCATCAAGGCATGGTGAGGGTGGAAGCGGTAGACTCCACTTTAACTCATCGCAATGAATTGCTAGCTCAACTTAAGAATCATTTGCAAGGAGCTCAAAATCGGATGAAGGTGCAAGCGGATAAACATAGAAAGGACATCTCTTTTGATTTAGGGGATCTGGTCCTTGTGAAGCTGCAGCCTTACAGGCAGCTCACGGTTGCAACAAGACACAATCAGAAATTATCGAAGAGGTATTTTGGCCTGTTTCCGGTTGTCCGCATTTTGAGTCCAGTAGCTTACCAATTGCAGCTGCCACAGGGAAGCAAAATACACTCATTTTTTCATGTTTCGGTCTTGAAACCCTTCAAGGGTGATCACCCTACCTTGGTTCCGACTTTACCGGTTCTCAGTTATGGCAATTTCCCTGTTCAGGAACTTGCTGCTGTTCTTATGTCTCGCACAGGTTCAGGCAAAAAAATTTCTGGTACTCAATACTTGATTCAGTGGTCTCATTCATTGCCAGAGGATGCCACTTGGGAGAATGAACATGACCTTAAACGGTTTTACCCTCATTTGAACCTTGAGGACAAGGTTGCTTTGCCAGATGGGGGTAATGATACGAAGAGGAGGAGAGGAGCCCCTAATTGGGTAAAAGATTTTGCTGTGAACATTCATTAGAATTGTATAAAAAAATAGTTACTGTGATGTTATACATTGTATAACATAGTTACTGTGTTGTTAATAGAAAGGTAACAGAATGTTAGGGTCGGTTACTGATGTTAATGAGTTAGTCTTTGTATTTGTAAATGGTGACGTGGCATTAGGGGGTTACAATTGTAGTTTGCTGTTATGAGTATAAAGAAACAGCTGTTGTAACAGGGGCATTCATTTAGAAATAAAAAGAGGATTATTCAGTTACTTTTTTCTCTGCCCTTTCGTTAATTTTCTCTGATTAAGGGTTCAACCCCCTATCATTCTTCTACGAAGAGATTGAGTTCCTTCTTTGACTCCAACTACTATTGGTAAGGATTGACTAGCTGAAGAAGTTGCAGTGGATGAATTTTCAGGCATATTAGATGCTGAAATTTGCTCTTGTTCAGAATCAATATCATAAAGAACTTGGGTAGGATGCTGCATATTTCAATCCCAAGTGTTTTCTTCATCAAAAATAACATCCCTGCTAACCACAATTAAATAATTTATATGCTTTAGATGTATCACTTACACCTAGAAAGACATATTTTTCAGTCTTGTCATCAAGTGTCTTCCTTTTCAGATCCGGAACATAAGCATATGCAATACATCCAAAAATTCTAAAGTGATTCACATTTGGTTTTCTCCCATTTCATACTTCTTCTGGTGTCATATCTCGAACTGCAAAGGTTGGACTTTTGTTCAAGACATGAATACTCCAATTTACCGCTTCTGGTCAAAACGTCTTCGAAACTCTTCCTCTTGCCAACAAGCTTCTGACAATGTTGAGGATGGTTCTGTTCTTCCTCTCCGATACACCATTTTGTTGCGGTCTATATGCAGTTGTAAGCTTTTTTCGAATGCCATGTTCTTCACAGTAAGCTTCAAATTCTTTTGAGCAATATTCACCACCCCGATCCGTGCCAAGTGTCCGAATCATCATTCCTATCTCATTTTCCACACGAGCTTTGAAATTTCAAGTTTCTTCATTTTCTACAAAGTTTGAACTTTCTCCTTTTTCTTTGTTATTTGGCAGCCTAATATAACATTAAGATTGAAAATGGCCAAATTTATGACACCTGAAACATTCTACCTTGGATTTATCAGGGATCCTCCTCTGCCTTTGTCTTAAAGTTGGTCATTATTGGCTCTGAAATTAGTGGAGGTATCTATGATCTTGAGATCTCTCCTTCTTCTGCCTCTACCTCTATCCCTTCCTCGAAAATTGTTGGAATGAGTATCGATAGAAGCCTTTAGTGCTTGCTCATATGTTTGAACTTCTGTTCATGCACAACCAATTAGCTCTGCAATTCATCAAGTGACAAATCATCTATATCTCTAGATTCTTCTAAGAATTCTTTCTATGACAGTTATTTTTTCTATCTTGTCCTCATGAATTCGCATTTTATTGACAATGGTCATCACTCGAGAGAAATAATCTGGAATTGATTTTCCCGACTTCATTCGAAGTGTTTCAAATTCCGAGTATAAAGCTTGAAGTTGCTGCCTCTTTGCTCTTGCAGAGCCTTGATACTTCTTTTTCATGGAGTCCCAAATATTCTTGGAAGATTCTTTGCAAAGAATCGCTTCCAAGATGGAATGATCAATGGCCTGAAAGAGATAATTTTTCGCCTTTAAACCCTTCAGCTTTGCCGCTTCATGAACAACTCATTGTGCTGGTGTCAACTGAGCTCCATTTGCTGGTTCGGCAACGCCATTGGTAACTACATCCCAATATTCCTTAGATCGAAGGAAATTTTCCATCAACATGCTCCAATGATCATAGTGGCCATGGAAATGTGAAATTGACGATGGCCCAAAATTAGAATCTGTGGCCATGATTCTTCACTCTCTTTTTTACAACTCTATTCCCTCACGTGTTTGAACATCAACTTGGCTCTTTATACCGCTGATAGAATATTGAGATTCTAAAATTGAAACACGTAAAAAATACTGAAAAGGGAATGCTACATATTTCTTTAATACACCAAGCCTATTAATAGGCTACATAAAAATTAAGAGTACCAATGAAAAAGACTCATTCCAAAGCTAATCAAGAGTCTCATAACACCACTAATTAACTACTCATAACATCAGGCATTATACCCCTAATAAATATCCTAATAATTTAACTTCATAACTCACATAAGAAAAATAAGAGACAATTAACTCTTCAATATTCTAACTGACATAAGAAACTAAAGAGGCTTCAACAATACAAAGTATTGTTCAACTGATTTTTACTAAGAAATCAAACCGTTAAATTTTTCAACTATGTTAAAATATTCACCTTAAGTATTATTAATAATAAATATCATTATTCTATAATATCATAAGAAGTGAGGATTTTAATATTTTTATATAGAACCAACTGTTCAAAGATTATTGGGAAAATAGTTAGAATTTTGCTTATATTTCACTTACATATTTGTTTGCAGATATTATTCAATAGAAAAATAAATTATGAAAAATTAATATTTTGTATATAATATTTTACAAAAGTGTTAATTGCTCATTTATTAAAATAATTTTGAATGCATTAAATTCAATTAAAAATGATTTTTTTATAGGTGGCTCGTGGGTTGGCCTTTAATCCATTAGGCTTTTGGATCATACGAGCTTTTATTATTTGAAATTTTGGCCCTATAGATTCTTTTATCCTAATCTACTAGAGCCTAATGAGACGGGTTAATCTATTTTGATAGCTTTATACAAAAGCCATTGCAATCCTCACATGATGAGCGATGCATTGAGCATGGAAGTATATTCGGAGAAAAGTGGTGTAAAAGGAGACTTTGGGTGTGTATGACAATTATTCTGTTTATGAGCAATGTTTCTGAAAAGAAACAATTTTTTTCTATTTCAGTGCCTTGGAACAGTTTCTGAGAAAAAATGTGTTTGATAACATATTATATTTTTATTCTGAGAATGAGAATTGCATTTGATAACACAGCAAAAAAAAAAAAAAAATCCTATTAAGCATCATTTTTCTTCGGATCATCACTTTCCTTTCCATATGGTGTGGTGGTAGTAGTGGCGGCGGCGGCGGTGATGGCGTGGGGATGATAGTGGTGGTGGTAGCATAGCAGTATGGTGGAGGTGGTAATGGAACTGGTTGCGACAATAATGGTGGTGGTTGGTGACAGTGGTGACGATGGTGTTGCGATGACGTGGTGATGGCATGGTAGTGGTGACGATAGCGGCGTCGTGGTGATGGTAGTAGTGGCATGGTGATGGCGATACTGGCGGCGGCGACTGCTATGGCTGCGATGATAGTGTGGTGATGGTGGTGATGGTAGTAGTGATGGTGGCGATGGGTGGAAGTCGTGGTGATAGTGGCGGTGGCATCGTGGTGGTGGTGACATCGGCGACGATGATGGTGGCAGTGGTCATGCCGAGATGATGGTGGTGGTGGTTGGTGGCGGTGGTGGTGATGGTGGAGGTCGTGGTGATGGTGGCAGTGACATCGTGGTGGTGGTGACAGTGGCAGACACAAGAATTTTAATAAGAAGGGACAAAAATAAAAAATATTATATCATAAATAAAAGTACTTGAAATATAATACAAACTTAATATACAAAAAATAAAAATAAATCTATTACAGAAATTAATATCACTTACTCTTGCTCTACATGTTTTCATATTATTAAACTCATATATAATTGAATCCGTGCTAAAACTCAAAATATTTTTTTCAATGTATGTAATCAAAGATAGTATATGACTATACACACATGCAATGATCTTAGGAAGGTGGAAGTTGATTGTGCATGGCTCTAGAATTTACACAGCCAAAATCGAAAGGCTGAAGAAGGAGGTTGGTGATGGACAGAACACGGAAAGGAGAGAGAGGATGATATGATGTTCTCAAGGAAAAATATGGGTACGATTGTGGATAGAAGCATAGGAATTGAAGGAAAAATATTACAACACGGTAATTTCATCATCACATTTTCTTAATATATTTTTTAAAAAATTTCCCAAATTTTAGAGGGGCGGGGACCCAACCTAGCCCCGCTACTGGTTCCGCCGCTGGGTGGTGATGACGACGACGATGATAGTGGCGGTGGTCGTGTCGGGATGATGGTGGTGGTGGTGATGATGATGGTAATAGTGGAAAGTGATTGAGAAAGACAAATGTTTCTCATTTTTTGCTCGAGAACAAAAAAAAATAGAATTTTTTTGATTTGTTATTTTGTTCCCCGACACAAAAATTAAACTAGTTCATCCTAGGAACAAAAGAATAAATCAATTTTAACAAACGAGTTTTCTATTTATTTCTACTCCCGAGAACAGGAATTAAAAAAAAAAAAAACTCATCCTGTAAAGATTGTCATGCATGTCCTTTATCTCGTGGTATGCATAAATGGTTGTCCCAGTATGGGTTATATCCACACAATAATAATTATGGGTGAGAAGCAGTGTGTCATAACTCATAATTCCATGACGGGATGATTAAGTTCCTAGTGGTTCTGTAGATTTGTCCATTGATAATTATATTCGAAAAACCCTAATTTTTCACAAGTGTTGTATTAGTATAGAAATTTCAATAGCATTCACCATCATCTCTTTAACAAATAAGTCTTATTAATGTTTAGATTTCATGTAATCAGTGGCGGAGCCACGTTGTTCTCAGTTGGAGCCTAATTTTTAAAATTTAGCCACGGTTTATATGTTGGTAAATAACTGTAACTATGTTAAAGGGATAAAATTCAATTGTTAGTCCTAGCTAAATTTTTTTGGCCCTACCTATTTATTGTTGCCGGCTCTGCATGTAATCGTCTTACAATTTTTCATTTTATATTTTACAAGTATTGTTTTGTTTTATACAAAATGATTTGTTCATTATAAGCCTAGAAAATGATAGCATTGTAGACTAAATTATTGTATATATTTGTTATTTTTCATTATAAAATGGTAACGTTATATAGCCTATAAAACGATACCATTTTAATTTTTCAATCATATAAAAAATATTATTTTAATGTTTAAATTAAGAGTCATTACATTCAATTTTTCTCGATCCAACAAAAAACACAAGTTTTAATAACACTTTAGCACTAAATCAAACACAAAAATTTCCAAGAACATAGTGATGACCCAAGTTCTAATATTCTTTCGTATTAAGAATTGGACCGTTTAATGCCTACATTACACGTAGAACACCTATTGCCACGCACGTAGGTTTCTTTTTCCTATTTTCTCCCCTCTTTCTTTTGGGTTTCTGCTTCAGAGTTCAGTGTGAGTGAGTTACTCTCCATGGATGATTCATCTCAGCTCCTCGATGCAGCTACTGTTTTTGCTTATTACCCTGGTAACTTCCCTATTCTTCAATGCTCTTCTCTGTGGTTATTGCTTTTTTTTTTTTCACTTTATAAGCAACATTGCTTCGTTTTCAGGAGTGCAAAGTGATGATTCCGCCAGGGATTTTCTCAATCGCTTCCCTCTACCACTTATGATCAAGTTAGCTTCTTTTTCACATTTTTGCTTCACCCTTTTCTCCGTTTTCTGTGTTTTCGCTTAATGGAGAGCTTCCTTACTCTGTCACTGTAAAATGCTTGTTGTTCTTGTCGTTGAGCTTGGATTTCGTGTACTTTCTTGCATTTCCCGTATTGGGTTTCGGGAAAAATTTAATCTTGTTTCAGAAATTTATAATGGTGAGTGAGCAATTTGTCTGGCTTAAAAGGGGGGCATTTGTGAGAGTTTTGTGTAGAATTATTCTGCAAACTAATTGTTGATCTCAGAAAAAATTGGCAAATTTTACTTATTATTATTATTTTTAAATCTTTGTGTTGAGTTTTGCTGGAGCTTCAGGTATGACATGGTGCAGACCTGTGTGCATTCAACATCTTCTTCATGTCTTGAATGCAGTCTGAGCAAAATGTGCAACACTGCTTTAAGCTATTGAACCCATTGTTCTCTTGGCTATTTTATGCTTTAAGCTATCCAGTCCTTTTTACCTAATTGAAATATATATACTTTCCTGTCTTTATCAGTGGAAAAATGTTTTTCTTGCCTAATGATGTCTGCACTGTATGATTTAGTGTTGCGGATTTTTTGTTTTATTTTTTAATCTTTGTCATGAAGTAAAATTGGGGTTTTGTTCAATGTTAAATTATTATTTTATTTTTTTGCATTCTTCTAGAGAAACTTTGAGCTTGATTTTCTCCTTTAATTTTGCAGTGCATTACAGACTCAGTCTGATGTGCCTGGGCTAGAAAATGCTCTAGTTGCCTGCCTTGAAAAGCTATTCAAAACAAAGTTGGGTGCTTCTTTGATCCCACAGTATATGGTTTGTGATTTACCCCCTTTGCTGGTCCATTGTATTGTTTATGTTTAAATTGTTATCTGAACATGGCTTGCTCGCTGTACTAAATGTAAAAACTTAAATAATTGCCAAAAGTAATACTATTCTTCATTTTCCCAGAAAACCTAACTACCAATAGTTCTAGTTCACTGAAGTATTTTTTTTTTAATCACAAAAATTTGCTAGTGACAATTGACTTAAGTATTTTTTCATGTTTCTTATGCACCGAAAGACCTGCTTGAACTAAAGTTTCTCTCTCTCTCTCTCAATGATGAGTAAACTGATTATTATGAAATCTATGGTGAAAGTGAATGTTTATTTTGGTATGTCTCTGTTTAATTGCCCATGGAGTGTGGCTGATCCAAGTCTTTTCATATATTGTGTTTAAAATCTTGATATTTGTTTAATTCTATAATCATATGTATATCTTAGTTTTCAATTTTTATATAACGCTTCCGTGTTATGGGAAAAACAGCACTTGGATATTAAAAAGAATAAAAAGGTATATTATATTAATCTTGGACTAAGATACAGGAGGTTTGAATTAGTAGATGAAAAAGCATATATGTAAAACTGGAAAGTGTCATGTTGTTAAACCATGAACTGGAAAAAAACTTAAAATTCAATAAATTGTAATCAGAAATGTGCTCTCAACAATCAAGACCTATGATGATTGATGAATTTGCAAGCAAAGTATCCAGAAGTTTTTCAAAAACCATTAATTTGAGAGGGCATCAAAATGTTATTTTTCTGTGTTTTATCGTCGATTTTCAGTCTGCGTGCATATCTTATTACCTTATATTTTTAATTTAATAGTTATGCTTATTGCTTCGCTATTATGTTTTTTGTTCAGCCTTTTGTTCAAGTTGGTCTGCAGGCAGATTCTCAAGCAGTCAGATCCTTAGCTTGCAAAACAGTACGTGGATACACTTTGTATATGCCAATTTTATTTTAATCCTTAGGTACTATGTACAATGGAGATCCATTTCCTCTCACCCGACCAATAGGGAGACAACAGTTTAATAATTATAATGGAACCTATTTTGCTTTCTCTTTACAAAGATCTTTGCACACTCCAGTCAGTCAATGCTCAAAATTATATTTGTAGTGCTAATATGTGTATCTTGGATTTGTATATAATTGATTATTTAAGAACCTAGCATGAACGAAAACATACTCTATATGGGATGATTTGGTGGCAAGGCTGCCCAGAAAAAACTAAAATGATCTCCAGTTAATCTATCGTGAGTGAAGTTTGACTCTATTTTTTTTTTCTTTTGCTTCAATCACAGTACAGAGTATAAACATATCATCTATGTTCTCAAGAAAATTGATAACGGCTGAATTCTCCTAGGTTCCCTCCATGGCTTTCATTAGGCAAGTAGTCACACTAGTAAAAAGGTGCATTAGACATACCTGAACCTTCACCTAACAGCATAAAATTTTGAGAAAGTTGGTCCTTGATAGTTGCAACTTTTGTAGTATATGCATATTACATTTCTGTCTTCATGCTTTACTTACAACTTGTTGTAAAGTTACTTCCCTTACTATCACATATATTTCCTTTTTTGCTATTATTTAGCTTTTATGTCTCCCTCCTATCCTTCCTTACATCCTGATCTACTCTTTGGTGCTTTATTGAAGAATGGTGGGTATGTGGCTGTGCATTGGCACTTAATATAGTAATCAGTCCAAGTTTTATATGCTCTTCAGAGGGAATTAAATTGTTTTAATAATTATCTATGAATTTATACATCTGGAAATAAAATTGTGCTAGATTTTTACATATACAAATTGCTATTGATGTGATTGGACAACCTTTTAGCATTATTTTTAGTTTTCTATGACTTGGTAACAACTTGCAGGTCACTTGTCTTCTGGAGAATCTTGACCATGATTACAAAGTTGCTGCTCGTCTAATTTCAGACTTCAACATATATCCTCTTTTGCTTGATTTCCTTATCAATGGGTAAGTAGGGATGGTATTATGGTCCTCGTACCATTCTTGTTGTGCCAATTGTTTTATTTCAATAACATAGGATCCTATATATGCCAGTTATTGAATCACCTACAAATAGTTAAGGGATTAGGTTAACTTGAGTTGTGTCAATTAGGATAAAATGAATTAGTTCAGAATTCATTTCTAGGAGGTGCTCGATCTTCATGCATCTTTCATTTATATATGGGCTGATTGACCCTTTTGCCCTTTTTTTAAAGAAAATTACCACTTTGCCCCTCTTCCCAAACTATATACCAATTTCCCGTTTTTGACACTTACTCGAGTAAGTGTCGAGTAGAGGTAAAAATACATTTTACTCGGGTATTTCTCTCATTTCTCTCGGTCGAACCTCTCTCCCTTTCCAACCCAGGGCCGAAAATTTGTTTCTAAACAGTTCAAAAGCTCAAAATCGATTGCATCACTCAATCCTATCCCCAATATCTCATATTTCTCTCTGACTTTTCAGATTAAAGAGGCGAAATTTGCGAAGGTAAACCCTAAATTCTTTGTGCGAAATAGGAATATGAATTAAATAACATTATATATAGAAATAAAGTGTGCCCAACGGGCATAAATCTTCAAAAGCAATACCACATGAACATGAATATGTACATAAAATTTATGTACATAAAACCCTTTGTCATTCCCGAAACCTAACAAGGAAGCATTATGTGTGTGCATGATATAATATGCGTGGATTAATAAAAAATATGATTAAAAAATAAAATATGTGTGTGCATGATATAATATGCGTGGATTAATAAAAAATAAACCAAATGTAACAAGTCATATTGAAAATCAACAGAAAATCATGTTTTGACACCTTGCATTGAATGGGGACTGCCCTCATTTGTAAATGACCCACAAACACTCATTCCAAGTCCATTATATGTGTTCAAGACATTAGACCGTGGTTTAAATAAAAAATGTCCATTTATACATGACTTACTCGAGTAACTGGCATTATTTACTCGAGTAAGTCATTTACTCGAGTAACCGTTGGTCAAATCTAATCAAATAGGGGCAGATTGGTATATAGTTTTGATAAAAGGTTAAAATTGATACATAGTTTAACAAGGGGGCAAAATGGTAAAAAAAAATTAAATACAGGAACACAATGGTCTATCGCCCTTTTTATGTGTCTTGGATACGTGGGGATAAGATGACAGAGTATAAGATGCATGTGTATCTAAGATCTTGTTTTGTACAGAAATTGGAACTTATCAAAGAGCGGACACTATTGGTGATTTATAGAAGTGAGTAAAATTTTTTACTTGGGAATGCCAGGTTCCCACACATTTTAGGAGGTACGAGATTTCTGTAATTGGTTGTAGTCATAGGTCTTCAGGTGGATGCCACTGTTAATGTAATTTTATACCTATCATCAGCGCAGGCATCTTTTTCAGTTATCAATTATAACCCACATTTGTAAATTCCTGGATGAGAATGATGGTGTAATAAACACCTCCATGTTTTCATATGGATGTCAACTGAATCCAGCATTTGTATTTATTGCTGGTGCTTCATAGCAATAGATGCATGGGTTCCTCTACTTCAGTGCATGATAAAGTAAACCCTGCAATTCCTAAACAAGTTGCTACTTTTGTTATAAGGCCAGGGCCTGCTGATTAAAATAAATATTTCTCAATGCCGAGTTGAGACTAGTTAAACATAGACTAGTTAAACATTAAGCAATAAATCAGAATATTCCGGGAGAGGGTCTTTTTTTATAGAGTTGTCAATGAATTTTTTCAGAGGATTCCATTCTTATTTGTCCTTATATATATATATATATATATATATATATATATTTGTTAGATCTGGTTTCTCTCTCATAAGTTAAATAGAATGTTTTGGATAGTTCACCCATATAATTAAGGGAAAACATTTTCTCATGTTGCATGAGAATTCAATTCTCATGTTGTGACCCTTCGATTTGCGTACAAAACTTTTCTTTTCTTTTTTTCTTTTTTAATAAATGTGGGACCCACCACTAGTTGAGTCACAATATGAGAATTGAATTCTTATGCAACATGAGAAAATTAAATCCCTATAATTAATCCATTTAATTTCCTTATCTTCTCACAAATGCAGCAATGAACAAGTGGCAGCTGTGGCAATGGATGCAATAAAAAAGTTAGCTGGTTTTCCCGAAGGCATGGTAAGAAAATTCTATTTAAAGTCACCTATGTTTAAATACTTTTACTCATATGAAAGGTAGGGGATTAGTCTAAATCATATCCTTAGAGATTGCTGCTTGACATGCAATGCTATTGTAGGAAATTATCTTTCCATCTGCCAAAGGAGGTGATACAGACCTTGGGATTATAGCATCACGGTGTTCCTCCCTGGTATGGAACCAATCTGTCAATGCATGGATTTGTATTTGTCAGTAGATATAACATATAAACTACGTTGAGGGCTTTACCTTGAATGCATGGGAAGGCTCTAGCAAATAAGCAGACCACTTCTTTTGCATCATTATAAATCCATCATATGTCTTATTTTTTTATTGGAGTTGAGAATAATTTCTAGAGACATTTCTGTGAATTGCTTGACTGTTTTGCACTCAACATACTGATATTTATACAATGAACCTTAATTTACGAGAATAAAGAAATTGGACTAGTTCCTAAGATCCAAATGTTTCCAATGCTTCATAAATTCCTGTTGTTCCCGAAGTCATAATAACTACTGTTATCATTTCGAGCATATAAATCATACTGCAAGCTTGATACAAATATAGTGAATCCAAGGACCCTAAGAGATCTTGTCAAGATATCTGTTAGTTGATCATTAGAGCTTACAGATTCAGTGAGAATATCTTTGGAAATAACTTTTTCTCAGACAAAATTACAATATAATTCTAAATGCTTCGTCCATTCACTGAAAATTGGATTGGAGGCTATGTGCAGAGCTGCTTGGATATCATAGTACAGCTTCATTTTGTGAATGTTTCCAAATATTAATTCTTGAAGTAATTGTTTTATCCAAATATACAATAAACCTTTACTAGGCACTTTACTCTATCTGAAAATTCAAACAGTAGCATCCCAATGACTAGTATGTGGAGCTTGCATGACTTACTACTCCAACAGCATAAGGGATGATTGGTTTCCAAATAGAGAGATAATTTAGTTTCCCAACCAATCTTCGATATCTTCCAGGATTTTAATATAGCTCCGCATGATCTGTAAATAATTTATTATTAGTTGACTATCGACTGGCCTACAATCCAACATACTAGTTTCTTCAAGTATATCTAAAGCATACTTCCTTTGTGAAGTGAAAATGCCTTGTCTTGACTAGGCAACTTCAAACCAAGGAAGTGTTTAAACTTTCCCTAGTCCTTGGTCTGAAAGTGTAGAATAGACAATGTTTAGAATGTTAAGAGTAATAACATGTTATAAATGTGTAGGTAGTCTGTTGTTTCTAATTGCGGACGGGAAAGCTTTATTATGAGATAATCATACTTTGAATATGTAAAGTAGTCATTCATGAATATCAATAAATAAATAAATATAGAGCATAGTTTTGGTGTTCCCCATTTAATCAAAATCCTTAAGTTAAAATGCACGCTCTTAGAATGCTTCCATTGATTTTAATTTGCTCGTGTCAAATTTTTTGGTTAGGTTTCCCATCTTGTTTGAAATTGACTTAATTTGCCTCCGTTTAACTTTTTACCGTTCTGATATAGGGCCGAGTTCGTGTATTGGCTTTAGTGGTGAAGCTTTTTTCTGTATCTAGGTCAGCAGCATCAACCATTTCTAGTTTAAATCTACTTAAATTGTTCGAAGAAGAAATCAGAAATGCAGACGATACCCTTGTAACTTTAAGTGTTTTGGAGCTTCTATATGAGGTTACTATTCTCTGTCTCTCTGTTTCTCTCTCTCCCTTTTCAATTGTTGGATTTAAAGATGGATAATAATTTTTTTACTTGCACATAGCCACTATATTTGAGGGCGAGTCTTGGACAGTGATAAGGTTGCTCCTTGTGATCGGAAGGCACATGTTTTTGAGTCAGGGAAACAATCCATTTGCAAAAATGTAAGGATAAGGCTATGTACAATCAACCCTATTCCTTTCCCCTGCAAGTTGGGGAACATTGTGCACTGGGATTTGCCCTTTGCACATAGTCACTATATTTACTTTATAATATAACCTTTATTCATGGAACAAACACTCTGCTTTAGTTTTTTTTTTTTTTTTTTTTTTTTTAATTATTTAATTCTTTTAAGTAGCAGTAACAGGAAAAGATTGTTTTACATGGAACTAAAGGAATTAAACATAGTAATCATGTTACTAGACATTGCACTAGTGATCATTGCCTATTAAAAGGGATTTTCCTGGACGAGTGTTGTCTCAGGTTCCCAATTGCTTGAATCGTTTTTTATTTGTTTGTCCTTAGGGGGTGTTAAGAGATTCTCCATCCACTAAATATATGGGGAAAGTACCCTTTATAATGAATGATTGAGAAATCCTGCCCCCTTGAGCTAGCTTTTGCGGTTGAGTTAGGCCTAATCATTCTAACAGTCCTTAACTTGAAGTTTGTGTTTGAGTATTTATTTTGGGAGAAAAAAGAATGTCTCTAGTTAATTTTTAGAAATTGGGGCATAATCTCAAGATCCCGAAAATTACTTTTGTCTTTGTTCTCAAACATTTTCACTCAACGGATCTTTTTAGACAACAGTCCCCCTCATAAACTGATTTTTGCAATGAATCTTTGCAAAAGTGATTCCTCATAGAAAAATTGACAAAAATAATCCCAACACACATAACACAGACCAAATTAAGGAACTCTACATTAGCAATTATCAGTTAGTTTGCACTTCCCCAGTTTACGATACATGCATATCTATATATTGTCGCTACTTGTGAAATGGATGCAGTTAGCAGAGATCGAGCATGGTACAGAATTTTTGTCGAAGACGAGCTTCCTTCAACTGCTTTCATCTATAATTAGGTTCTCATTTATTACCTGCCCAAGAATATTTGTTCATCCAGTGAATGCTATGAAAAGTGTTTTTCTGATATAATGACATCTTTCCGTGAGGTTAGCAACAATTCTATGGAATCAATTTTAAGATCAAGAGCAATGATGATAAGTGGAAGGCTACTGTCCAAGGAAATCATATACTCCTTCATAGATGAACCTTGTAAGTCTTTGTGCTTTTATCCCTGGAGTTCATTTTCCACCTACATTCATTGGACGATATTGAAATTTGATTTCATCATCTTCAAACTAACAATTCGAGAACACTATCATCTATTTTACTTGATAGTAGATGGGTACCAGTGCCAATGATCACTGCTGATATGTTGAAAACCTTAATAAGCCCTTGTTGCAAATATAATTGGTCCCTTGCTGGTTTGTGCTGATTTCATTTGTCAGCTGTCCATGTGCTTCACATGTTACGTTGTGCAATTTAATAATTTATTATTATCAAAGAACTAGAAATTGCTGATATTGTACAACCTGATTAAGCCTTTGTTGCAAATAAAATGCCTCTCCTAGCAGGGTTTGTTTCTGTTCATTTGTAGAATGTTCACGTGCTTCCCACATTATGTTGCACAATAATAATTACAATGAAAGAGCTAGAAACTGTTCACTAATATATAATTTTTTGTACTATTTCAGGTATTAAAACTGTTATTTCATCTATTGATGGTAGAGTTCAATCGTTCGAGCCTTCAGATAGAGATGAATGTGAAACTGCACTTGAATCATTGGGTCATATAGGATCATGTAAGTATGTCATATTATCATTGTTTGATTTTGGTTTATTAATTATGTTGGTCCTGTGGTCTAGCTTGGAACTTGATTACCTTCCATCTTTTCTAGAATTCTGTTGTACTAAAAAAAAGATACAAATAAGATTTGACAAAATTATATAGGTCTCTCGTTTAAATTTTTAAACCAACATGACTCCTATTCTTGTTTAACAAATTACATATTTCATAAAATTTGACATAACATACCCCCAGGTTTATACTAAATTGGAATTATAATGAGGAAAGTCTACATAATTGACTTTTTTTTCTATTAATATAAGAGAAGTATATTAATAGAGGAGAGAATAAAACAACAGTGGAGAATATGGAATCATCCGGGGCCAAAACAAAAGCAGAAATGGATAAAAATTACATTTTACTCAAAAGAGCCTTTCAATCCGTTTGTGCATTTAATAAAAGTCCATAAGAAGCTAAGAGCACATTCCTATTCCACAAGTTGCATGGATAAAATTCTATGTTGGTGAACTTTTGGCATTATGTTCAAATAAAAGACATCATGCCCCAAACCCTTCCAATCTGTCCTCTGCCTGAAACCTCAAAAATGAATACTGAGAAAAGGCTCCAAAGTGTCAGGACAAACTCATTATTGGAAAAAGCTTGCAACAACAACTAAGCCTTCTGGCCCTTATCCCACTGGGTGGGGTTGGCTCCTGGAAAATGCTTGCTGTAACATCCTCAATAAAATAAAAATAAATTAAAGTGTTACACTTGCATTTACTCTACATATACTCACAGTTAAGAGGCGATCTCCATTGTGCATTTATATATTTAGAATGGGTGATTTATTAATCAATTTGATACATACACATCATACATATACACATCACTGAAAGGTCATGGGTTCGAATCCAGGAAACAGCATCTTTGCAATTATGCAAGGGTAAGGCTGCGTACAAGGATTTCCTCCACCCCACACTCGCTAGTCGGGTTTAACGGGGAGTGGTTACTTAGGTTACTTAGATATATATTAATGTATACAATATTGAAACATTTAAATGCCAGGTTTAATTTTTTTTGGTTTTCTTTCAGCAATACTGATAACTGAGATATAATGCTTATATAGTAAAAGAGGGTGAACCGGAGCAGTGGTAAAACTGTTCTTTCATGACTGAAAGGTCATGGGTTCGAATCCAGGAAACAGCCTCTTTGCAATTATGCAAGGATAAGGCTGCGTACAAGGATTTCCTCCACCCTACACTCGCTAGTTGCGTTTAACGGGAAGTGGTTTTTATAGTAAAATTGTGGAATATCGAGAGACCTAATGCAAAATTAACTTGATATGCAGATCACTAAATAGATTTTGCTTTGTGTGTTTACCAACCACTCACATGACTTAGAAGTGATTCTTCATTCATTAATCAATTCAACCTTAGGGCCAGGAACGATGGCCCTTCGGCCAACCCGAAGCAGATTTGCCATTGTTTACTGTCAATTGACATTGGAAGTAACTTTTGGATCTACTTGAAAAAGATATGGGAAAACTTTAGTCGGTTTGAGTGAATTGCTTGAGTGATTTTCACTCAGCAGGCTGTATTTATAGAATAAATACATCTTATATTTACCAGAGCAATAAACAGAAATGCAACTATTTCTGTGATCCTAAATTTCCAATGCTCATTAACTCCTATTGTTTCCAATGCTAAATTAAACTATAGTTTGTTATTTCCAACAGAGACTATTTAATGATCCTAATACTTCCAATCCCAATTAGCATTTACAGTTGTTCACTTCCATGATCAATGAGGGAACTCACAATAACTTCTATTCCTTAGTATATGTTCAAACAACTTAACCATCGTCCATCGGTTTACATTTCATTGCTGATGATTGTTTTATTGAGAGCTTCAAATTTTTATTATGGATTTTGTGAACCTAGCTGTCCAAGGAGCTTCGTTTCTGCTGTCAGATTCATCACCTGCTGCTAGACATGTTATTTATGCAGCTTTTGATCAACAAGGAGGGCATGGTAGACAGCTGGTTAGTGAGCTAGATTATTGTTCTTCCTTTCTTTTTGAAGTTTTTTAAAGGTAGCCTAAACTGCTAAAACTTAATGCTCCAATGGTTCCATTGTATATCGTGGTCCAATCACTTGTTAAGGTAAGGTTGAAACTGCATTTGTGGTACACTGACACAATTTGCTGCTAGCAGATTTTAGGTATTAATGTTCTGGTAATCTAATTGTTGTTCCCTAGGTTTATAGCATCTATTTTAAAAGGACCCATGAAATTCCCAACTGATTGGAACATGTTATGGCTTCCAGACATTAAACTGATGTAGCATTCAGCTAGTCTGTGTTTTGATAACTGTGTAGAGCATACCATTCTGTTGAATCCGAGTAAAGCCGGAAGACATTATACATTTATCATCATTGTTAACCATTTCCAAGGATGTAACAAATCCAATAATCTAATTTTGTTTTTGTACCTCTTGATGGTATATTTGAAAAAGAAAATGCATTACTTAAATAAAAAGGCAAAGGCTGCTCGACTTTGCGAGGGACGCAGCCTTGCCCTTACATTTTTATAAAGAGGTTGTTTCCTAGACTCAAATCTATGAACTTCCAACCACACCCCCTCAAATTACGTTACTTAAATAATTTTTTAATTATTCTAGATTGTAAAAAAAGCTCCGTAAAGAACCAATTCTACCGAAAAACTTAAGTTATTAGGTGAAGGCCCCATCAATGGATTTATATTAATTTCTCTTGGACGCCTCCTCATGCAAGAGCCAATTAGACTTGAAGGGTGGACATTGCACTGGCTCCTTCTGCCTATGTTAAGAAACTCCACAATATTTAATTATTTATTAATAGAATGGGGTGGTGAGGATCGAACTCATGACCACTTTGGCACGGAGACTCTGATATCATGTAAAGAACCAATTTTACCCAAAAGATTAAGTTATTAGGTGAAGGCCTCAACGATGAATTTATATTATTTTTCTCTAACAAGCTTGAATTCCATTTTACTTGGAAGTATGCTAATATAACATCTCTTGTAACTTACATGGTTTCTTAATGGAAATCACAGGCTGCATTGCATGCTCTTGGAAACATATCGGGAGAAATCAGATCTGAGAATAACGTCATACTCATTGCTGAAGCAGAGGAAAACCTGCGACGCTTAATTTATGAAACGGCATCCAGGAGCTCAAAGCTGACACCATCGGTCATCTTTTTTCATTCTTTTTAGTTTCAAGTGCTTTTCATTCGTTAATTATTTTTTAGTTCTGTTTATAATGGTTTAGTTTCTTTTTAAATTACAGAGGCTAGGCTTATATTAAACTTTATTTAGCTGTAGCTTTGTCCAAACTTAATCATGACTGCATTTGGGTTTTTATTTTTGTCTTTTGGTTAAAAAAGGACCATGCTGCTCAGTAATATATGCTGTGTGTTTTTTCTATCAAAATATTTTCGCTAAGCAAGGTCTACTTTCATTTCTTTCTTTCCTTTGTTCAAAATATTATCATTTAGAATGACACCATCATTACACACTATACAGAAAGTAATGAAAGATAATATTAGGGACAGTGAATGGTCCATCTTGATAATATGTACTTGACAAAAAATCTGTTGATGGAAACTCTGCTACGATTAAATAGTAATTCTGCCACTCATCATTTGAAGGGAACATATTTACTTCCGTGAATTTTGGAAAGATTTTATTGATCAATTATTTGCAAATTGCAGGCCGAGAGTGCTTTTTTCCCTTTAAAAAGTTGTGCTCCTAGAGCCAAATATCCTCAAGGGCACAATGTTCATAGGGTTTTCTTGCACAACAGGTTTTTTGCCCAAATGTTGATATGCTGCAATCTCACTAAGTTCATGTAATTTGCAGGTTCTTTTTCTGTCAGTTTTGCAGCAGGATTCTGAAATCCGTTTAGCGGTGAGACATTATTATTAACGTTTGTATATTAGTTTTTATGAGCTATATTGGTTCAATAATTTCATTTTAGCTGCCACCTGAACATTATATGGCACTTACATAACTTTCCTCCTGCATTACTTTAGAGGTTGATAAACAACTATCTCACTTAACAGCTCAAGTTGATAAGGCTCATTTTAATGATTTTATACTAGACTTCTCTAATACACCCCTCATATGCAAGAGCCCGTTCGGCTTGAAGCGTAGATATTGCACAAGCCTTTTTTTTTTAATTATACTTTATGATGATTTAATTCCACTAAAAAGTGAGGGTGGTAAGAATCGAACTTATAATTCCATGGCTACGTTTGCTCTGATACCATGATAAATAACCATCTCACCTAAAAGCTCAAGCTTTTAAGTAAGGGACTTTCAATAGTTTTATATTATATCTCTCTTACATAAGTCAATTAGTTTAGATGATTTTGTAGGATGGAAATGCCAGGTCTGTGTAAAATCAAAAACTCAACAATGTAGCATTTAGATCTTTTGAGCTTAATAATTTCATTAACTTTAGAAGTGGCTCTGTTTATACTAGCTTTTTTTGTAGTGAAATGTCCGGTTACTGTAAAGCCAAAATGCAGCAATCAATAACAAGCACTTTGCTTTACTTCCTTAAAATCCCAACATCTTCCCAATGGAGAAGGGAAGCATACACTTGTTTTTAAGCATTGCTGCACTTGGTAATATACTAATATATGACTGCCCTTAAAAAATTCACTTGTGATATGGCATTCTGTGTAACATATTTTCAGGGTTATAGGATGATAAGTGGATTGGTTATCCGACCATGGTGCTTGATGGAGATATGCTCAAAACAAGAGATTATAAATATAGTGACTGATCCAACTACTGAAGCCACAAAAATAGGTCCGTATTATGATTTGGATGACTGTTAATATGCCTGTAATAGTCATACATATGTTTATTGAATATATAGGTCTTTGCTTTAACTATATTTTCTTGACATGCATTATTTTAACACAATTTGGAGCATTTCAGGTATGGAAGCTAGATATAACTGCTGCAAGGCAATACACAAATCATTGAACATGTCTAGTAGAATTTCTGCGGATCCTGCTTTTTTGGGAATAGCTGCAAAGGTTAGATACCAAACCTTTCTACTACATTGTCTGTATGCTTTTCCGGAATGGATCCCGACTTGTCGCATTTAACATGATCAGGTCATGTTAGATGATCTCAATAGTCTATAGACAAATTAACAGTTATCCTTTGTTCACTCTCTTTCTTAATGCATTGTCTCTTTAGTTTCTCGTCATTGTTGATTTGTCTATGGAGGGATGAGATTGTCTCATATTACCTGGTCATGTTAAAAGAAACATGAAAGGATACATTATCATCTTTCCTAAGTTTTTGTATGCTCAAAGGAAATAAAGAAAACAAAACAACATATAACTTGTTTACCAATATATTTATCAAAGTGACATTTAGTAATCTTGCATGCAGCTGCAGGAAGCTGTTGGAATGGGTCCATATCTTATTAGAAAGCATGTTGAAGCTCAACCTATAGTGATGACAGCTGAGAGGTTTTAGTTTACACGAGCTGAGTGGTCAAGCAATACCTGCAGTACATGTATTTTTGTTTCAAATACCTTTTTGCTTAAAATCGAGTCAAGTGTTGAAACTCAATGGAATGAGTATATTTAGCATAATTTTTGGAGTGGATTATATTTCAATGGCTTTGGTCTGCTATGGCATGTATAAAAATATTATAGTTGATTTTCAACAAATTTTCATCTTTGTATGGTTTTTATTTTTAATTAAGTTTTAACCGATCATCGTGCCTACTCCCTACTCCCCAATGCTGCAAAGCTTATATGAAATATTGAATTTTTCTATTCGGAGTTAAATTTGAGTGTGTAATTTTGAGAAATATCCCGTACTGAATATATAAGTATCTATTTGACTTAACTATGTTTATCTTCCCTATGGAAAAGTCAAATTAAACACTTTTTTTTATAAAAACTCTGAAAATAAATTAATGAAGAAAAATATAAGTAGCTTTTTATGAAAAGATTTCAGTTTTTATCTTTTTTATTTTTATTTTTAGAAACATATGTTATTCATGTAATCATCTTCAAACTGTTAAAATAATTTTTTATAGATCAATATATTGAAAGATCTTTCCAAATATATTATTATTATTTTCGGTAAACTTCCAAATATATTATTTATTAATATATAAACATATTATTATTAATTTTAAATATATTAAAAATTAATTATTTCTATTTTTGAGAATTTATTATTTTATTTTTTGAATAATATCTTAATTTATCTGAAATTTCCCTGAATTGTAATTACAAATTCTTTAAGATAATTTAAATAAAACTGTACTTTATATAAATTACTTTATCATACAATTTATAGGTTAAATAAATTTTAAAAATAAAATAAATTTTTTAATCCTCAAATAATTTTACTTTTACTTTTTATTTTTAGTTTTGAAGTTGAAGTAGTTTTAAAGTTAAAAAAAAAAAAAAAAAAACTTTGGCAAACGGACTCTAATATAAATGAGTCTGATCAAGCTTGAACAAGATTAAATAGATGAATTCGGGAGACAAATCCAAAAAGATAATCCAACACTCATCACTATTTCGTGAATTGTATACATGTAATAATTTTGTTTGATATTAATAAGTAATCCGATGTCAATAAATGTTTTTTAGTATACAGAATAAAATATTTAAGCAAGCAAATAGATTCCTAGTACGGGTTGTTTTCTCGGGACTTTTCCCTCTCCACTTACCAAAAATAAATAAAAAAGGGGCAGAATATATTTATCACAACAAAAATTTATCATCTTTACGACCAATTTAATTATCGTTAATTTCCGTAAATCTAACGGTTATAATTTATTGAAAATTAATAATTAATTAATAAATACGACCCAATAAATTCAATAAATTATAACCGTTAAATGGAAATAAATTATAACCGTTACCAACCTAATCACCATTGAAATAGAGAGAGAATGTTAAAAAGTTTTTGAAAAAAGAGAAAATGTTAATCCAATGGTGATTAGATAGGTAGTAAGTTGGTAGTAGAAAATTTTGGTAGTAATAATATCCCTCCTCTTAGTTTGGTTGTAAAGGTGATAAACTTTTTTAGTGGCGAGTATCCTTCCCCTTTATAATGAGTAGAGGTGGCAAAGTGGGTGGCCCGCCCCACTCTGCCCCACCACACCATCAACCCGCTAAAAAATGAGTCAGCCGCCCCACCCCGCTTTTGATAGTGGGCTGGTCGCCCCGCCCCACTCACCTCGAACCTAATCCGCCCCACCCCGTTTGGTCAACCCGCCAAAAAATGAGCCAGCCCCGCCCCGTTTAGCGGGTTGGGCCACCGAGTCAAGCCCGTTTTGCCTGCTCTAACAATAAGTGATCTCCATTAATTGATTAATTAAAAAATATAGGGAAAAATGTTTATCATTTACAATGTTTATCCTTTTAAATGACACAACTTATATCCTTTCACCCTCACAAAGAGGTGAGACCCACACCTTTACTTTTTTTGTCAACTCTCTCCTATTTATCTATCTCTTTATTTCTCTTGAAAATGATTTGATCTCCAATATAATTGATTATTTAAAAAAATATAATAATAAAATAAAAAAATATAAAAAAATTCCGATTTTTCATTGAGGAACAAAATTCAAATGTATATTTTACTGTTTAAATTAAAATAATAATAATAATAATAATATTATTATTATTTTAATAATAAATAAGTGTTCATATCATATCCTCACCTCAACGGATAAAGAGACCATCAAACTGAAGAGCTCCGTGCTCAGACACACAGAGAGAGAGCAATGGCAGCGGTTTCATGCTCATGGCTTACCCTTCCCTCCAAAATGAGGAACCTTTCCCTCACTTCCTCTTCTTCTTCTTCCCCTTCTTCCGTTTCCAATTACACTTCTCTGAGTTTCTCCAGAAACCTTTCTCACACTGTCTTTTTACAAAGTACCATCTCTCTCCTTCTCTGCGTTGTCTATGTTGCCCTTTTTGTTTAATGGGGTTTCAATTTTCTTACATAATTTGGGCTCAGAATGCAAAAAATTTGATTTTGCTAGAGTTTTCAATTATGGGTCTGTGTTGGTTTTTGTTTCAGGTAGTAGCTTGTCGTTGAACACCGCGAAGAGGCGTAGCTTGGTGGTTTGCGAGGTGGCTACGAAGAAAAAGGTCGATTCGGCAGTGAAGAGAGCTCGCCAGGCTGAGAAACGCCGCATTTACAACAAAGCCCGCAAATCAGAGATAAGAACCCGTATGAAGAAGGTACACCCGACTGCAAAAATTCCTTTTTTTTTTTTATAATTCAAATTCCATAATTTTGCGTTGTCTTCAATCATTTTCTTTTAAAATGGAACCATTTTTTTTATGTATTAGATTTTATGGATGGCCAAATTGTGTACCCCATTTCACCTTAAGAAACTGGATTATATATATATATATATATATATATATATATATATATATATATATATATATATATATATATATATATATATATATATATATAATAGCATCAATTTACCAGAGTGTAAGTGTTAAATGATGAAGTCAGTTATATCTAAAAGCTCTAATTTATTATTTATATGAGGTCTTAGATAAAATCAACTCTTAAATTTGGGTGTCAGGTTTGTGTTTTTCCTATAGTTATTTTAGTTGCACATAACTAGCATTGGGAAATGTGGTCTATTGACAGTGTAAGAAAAGGGAGATAGAGAGAGAGAAAGAAGAAAAAATATATGGTGATGATACAAAGTATGTGAGTTATGTGAGAGAAAATGAGAAATGTTATGTGGAAGTAACATTTTTGCTTCCTGTAAATTGTTGGACCTAACCGTGGTAGTAGGATGCTTTGTGCAAATTTGGTTTAATGAGTTGCATCTAATTTTTCATTTCTGGAGGCACAGATTTTGTTTTGAACAAAATTTGCTTTTACAAGTTTGGCAGGTTGCTAGCGTAGACTGAAAAAGAATAAGTATGTTGATAGGGACCAACCAATTAACAAGCTAAAACAGCTCAAAGAAAAACCAAGATCTGAATATACCTCATTCATGTATTTCACAATGACCATTACTTACAGAAACACAAAGTTGCAGAACTTAAAGAAATTACAGATCCCAAAATGAAAATAACAAGCAATAAAGGTAAAGATAATGTGGAACACACATGAGAGGTTCCACTCTCTCCCAATCCCAAAAGGGCCCAAGTTGATTCTAATTTTCCTGATCCCCCTTCAGAGTGATGATCCCCTCCTCTAAATAGATCAGCTCCCCAACGTGACTCAGTGTATCCAATGTGACTCCCAACAACTAACCTCCTCTGCTAACAACTTTTACTGACTCAGCATTATGCAATATTCCCCTGTTTCTCTTTCTTTCCTACACCTTTCTAACCATTTGCTGACTGGATCGTATCAATACTCCCCCCCTAACAATCACCTTGTCCTCAAGGTGATAATCATTTTCCGGGATCCCATTGCTTGAAATGTAATGGCCAGCTAATGTACAAGGCTATGTAACCTCCACCACCGGGATCCCACTGTGTGAAAAATATAGGCCAATGGATTTCTAAGACATAAGAGTGCCCACCAGGGTCCCACTCTGCTTCTGCACTTGAAAGCTTATATGCAAAGTTGTAAATAAGTGTCTTTGCCTTTGTTTTCACAAAGCAAGTAACACGAGCTTCCAATATCAGATTTTTGTTAGTAGACTCAACACCCTCATCAAGTTGATGAAAAGCATTAATGACACTGGAAAATTGCCTTGCTTCAAACCAATCCAGCCCCTGTTTCACCCATTCTTGTTCTTCACCCCTTCCAAAATTTCCAGAAAATCCAGCATTCAAAATATTCTGCTTCTCACCATGAATTATGCAGAATCTGTTTTGACATTGTTCCACGATGTCAAGAGCATATTCCCTACAAAATTCCATAAATTTAACCATAGTTTTATCTCCACTTGAAGAACCAGCCTCCAATTCTTCATGGGTCACATCTCCTTGTAATTTAATGGACCTATAATGATCAAATCGAAGCTTCCCAAGGTAAGATGCAACTACTTCAGTGTTTATCTTACCCAGACCCACCTGGCAATTGAAAACAAAAATAGTATCCTTTGTAGCAAAGGCGACATCGACGTCAATCTCTGAAGCATCAACATTAGCACTTGCAGTCTTGATGAGAGTCCCATCAACTTCTAGGGTATTGCTAGCGACTCTCAGGTTTGATGGGTCTAAACTTATGTTTTGGGGTTTGAGTAATCCCGGCCCAATATCATTGTTAACATAAAAAAGACTTATGTACCTGTGTTGGTCCAGAAATATTTTGAGAATATTTTGGGCCTGCTCCATTATGCTTGCAATCTGGCCCATATCTTCTAAGCCTTTCATTGACCTAACTGTATTTCTCTTTTCCGATGCGTCTTGTTCTTGCTTTTCACCTTCTTCCCCAACCATCATTGTTCCTGCACTTAGTTGCCATCCACCGCTTCCGAGGTCCAAATCCAGTGGTTCCGGCAACGAGAGTGGGTCAATCACTATCGCCTTTGGAAGTGGCAGCGCCATCACTTGCGTAGCTCCCTTTACTAGTTGAAACTGGTCTGACTTTTTGTCACACTCTGTCGTCGATGATGGCTCCTCCGCTGCGAGCGGCTGTTCTAGCGATGGTATTCGTGAACCTTCTCCCTTAAATATTTTGTGGATTTTCTCCTCTCCTTCCTTCTCTTTCAATGGTGTCATCTTTGCCTCTGACTTTAATTCAGAGTTGAAAACCTCATGCTCTGTTTCAGCTTCGTCATCTTCCAAGCAAACTTCCGATTGAAATTCCTTGAAGAAAGCTTTTAAAAATGTCCACCAACTAACCTTTGGATTATACCAAAATCGGTACCAGATTCGAGCTTGACCGGTGAATGCCTTCCTAGCTTCCCATGGCTTTTCATTATTCGGAATTCCCTTTGCCTTGAACTACTGCTCAACCTGGATCGACCATCCCCACGCATCTTCCTCACCAGAAAATATAGGAATTCGGATTTTGCAAAATTGCTTTTCCATATATATATATATTTTTTTCAAAGCTCCCTAGATCAGAGAGCTCTGATACCAATTGATACGTATCAACCAATTAACAAGCTAAAACAGCTCAAAGAAAAACCAAGATCTGAATATACCTCATTCATGTATTTCACAATGACCATTACTTACAGAAACACAAAGTTGCAGAACTTAAAGAAATTACAGATCCCAAAATGAAAATAACAAGCAATAAAGGTAAAGATAATGTGGAACACATATGAGAGGTTCCACTCTCTCCCAATCCCAAAAGGGCCCAAGTTAATTCTAATTTTCCTGATCCCCCTTCAGAGTGATGATCCCCTCCTCTAAATAGATCAGCTCCCCAACGTGACTCAGTGTATCCAATGTGACTCCCAACAACTAACCTCCTCTGCTAACAACTTTTACTGACTCAGCATTATGCAATATTCCCCTGTTTCTCTTTCTTTCCTACACCTTTCTAGCCATTTGCTGACTGGATCGTATCATATGTCTTTCTTCTTTTTCTTGTATAAATTCTATGGATATTCATAACTAGTTGAATGTTTCATTGAAGAAGAATGTGATATCCTTTTTCAGTATGTAAAAGTTGTTACAGATTGTAGCAACAAATGGTATTCAATAATGTGCCTCTCATCCCAATTTGTAAATTGTAATAACACTGTGCTTGGGAAAAACATTTTGGGTTTCTGCTGCGCATGATTCCCTTGCAAGACTTTAAAGTGGAAGACATGATTGTTCTTAGCTTTCTCTGCTTAAGAGTCACTTATTTGAGCAGAGATACAGGCATGTCTGCCTACTTGCATCTGTGGTTTCACATTTGGCATGTGCATGACTCGGAATTGTTCTAGTTTCTCTAAGGATTTTCCTGAGTAAAGATGTTGAAATTGTCGGGAAAAGATGGAAGAGAAGGGAAATATGACTGAGTGATCCTAATACGATGGTGTGACATGTGTGATGTAAAACTCTATACTAATGTTCCTATTTTATGCTAGGCATTCTAGGTCGAGTATTAGTGTACTCTAGAACAATACAAGTTTTTAGTCCACTCCTAATTTAATAAGACTTCGAAAACAATAAGAATCCTGACATTGGCATAAGATGTTTTAATTGCAAGTGCTTGTATTGAGCACTTTCAAACACTAAGATTTAGGTTTATTTAACATTGTGAATCATAAACCACCACAGCAGATGCTCCTGATCTTACTCACAGTATAAAATACTCGTGAAAGACCACTCTTGATTCTTGTCAAAACTTATAATATGCCTTGTTTTTCCACCAAACAACTCATAATCTACATAACCAACTCAACTTCTGTTTTATAGTATTTGTTTGCCAATCTTCTAATCAATGTTATGCAGGTTTTGGAAGCTCTGGAAGATCTTAAGAAGAAACCCGAGGCACAAGCTGACGAAATCGTCCCAATTGAGAAACTGATTGGAGAGGCATATTCAGTAATTGACAAAGCAGTGAAAGTGGGCACACTGCACCGGAACACCGGAGCAAATCGCAAGTCTCGGCTTGCCAGAAGAAAGAAGGCAGTGGAGATTCATCGTGGCTGGTATACCCCAGTTCCTGAACCTAGTAGTGCCTGAAACAATCCTCTACATGGATTAAAATGAGGTGTCAGTGAAGACTTCTGCAGATTTTTTTTTCACTCTGATCAAGCATTGTATTTAGTCTTCTTTGGTGTTGGTTCAAGTTGGTTTACTTTTCCATAATTAAAATGTGTACTATCATCATGTAGAGCCATTGATTTTAACAGCATCTTCGTAATTAGCTACTTTTTCCTTATTGTAGTATATTGCAATGCCTCCTTAAATTGGATGATAGTTGTGCTATGGTGAAAACTTGATTGTTGTTGTAATCCTGCTCATGATTGCTGTTGCCGATGTAAGTCACTACTCACTAGCAGCTGTCTGTAATTGTCACCATGCTGAATATTGTGCATTCTTTGATGACAGGAAACATAGACTGAACCACATTTTTCTGAACAAAAACCAAAACTATTTTGTAATTGTAACCGCTTAATATGTGCAACCCTATTCTTGAGATAGAGATTTTTCTGTTTAAGGTTTTTCAGGTATAGCTCCAAGGAAAATAAGGCGGGCAGAAGAAAATCTGATATATGGCAATAGCCAAACATTAGTGATGGTGCTTGTCAAAAAGAAAACAAAATAGTGGTGTAAAATTTTGTTCACATTCAGAGTTAATTAAAACATTGATTTTGTTTTTCACCAAAAAAAAAAAAAAACATTGATTTTGTTGTGTCTTGGAGCCAGGCAATTCTGAGTCTGGCCTCAGATTCATTTAGCCCGGTCTTCTCCAGGTCAGCTTGGGGAAGCGACAATGAACAGTACTGTAACAGTCTGTCTTAACATCCATATGGCTAACAAGCTGACATGTTATATAATCAAACTAATTAACATCCCTCATTGACCTCATAAAGGTCTTTCCAAATTTGGCAAGAAGAAAGAAAGCAAGAACAAAAAAAAAAAAAAAAAAAATTAACTCTTGTGCAGAACAATGGGATTACTAAGTGGTGGTACCCAAATTGATTGATAATGGAATAAGATATTTAGAAAGAAAAAAATTACTGAGTCACTCACTGATATTACTTAAGAAATTCAAGACATATAGCCTTGTCCTTCATTTACATAATCATGGCCATCACACACATGATATAGCCAATTACAAAAGGAAATGACAACAACTCTTAAAAGAAATAACAACTAACAGCAAATAAACCAGCCACAGAGACAACCACCTAGCAGCATATCCTCTCCCTCAAGATTCTGTATGAAAATGCATACCCCTCCTAACAAACTCCCTTGCCTTTATTTGCCTCCCCCTTTTCACGTTCCACTTCCTCCAATTCCTCTTGGCCATTCATTGCTCTCCACGTGGC
This sequence comes from Gastrolobium villosum, assembly GCA_032173675.1. Taxonomy (NCBI): domain Eukaryota; kingdom Viridiplantae; phylum Streptophyta; class Magnoliopsida; order Fabales; family Fabaceae; genus Gastrolobium; species Gastrolobium villosum. The sequence continues at coordinate 37,924 of JAVKPL010009964.1, forward strand.
ATTTATATTAACTAACTTTTCTTCATTTCCCCTTTGTGCCTTACTCTGCTGGCTGATTGTTTCTTGTTGTACATTTTGGGCTTGGGCTTTCCTACTTCTTTCATACACTATTTTATAAGGCTCCATTGCAATGAGCCCATCAATACCCCCTCCTTTCAGAAAAACCTTGTCCTCAAGGTTAAAAAATGGAAATTGAGATTGTATAACTGTCATCAATTCCCATGAATTTTCACTCTCTGGAAGACCCTTCCACTTAATCAACAACTCAACTTGACCATCCAGCAATCGCCTTTGTTGTAGAATAGCTTCAGGGTGCACCTTCAATTCCAATTCCTCAGTTAAACAATCGGGCAATTCCAAGACTGGAATATGGGGTTGAACCGCCTTCTTAAGTTGTGAGACATGGAAAGTGGGATGAACCTGCGAGTAAGAAGGCAAATGTAATTGGTAAGCCACCGGTCCCACACGTTTTATAATCTTAAATGGGCCATAAAACTTGGGACTCAATTTCTGATTAATTCTCCTAGCCAAAGACCTCAATTTGTAGGGCTGCATTTTTAGAAAAACCCACTCCCCCTCTTGAAATTCCACCTCTCGACGCTTCTTATCTGCTTGGACCTTCATTCTAGCCTGTGCTTTACACAAATTCAACTTTAAATCCTCTAGAATTGCATTTCTGGCCTGCAACCATTGATCCACTGCCTCTACCGACGTACTACCCTCTCCCAAATGTAAAATATTTGGAGGGTCTCTCCCATATAAAGCCTTGAAAGGAGTCATCTGGGTGCTGCGGTTATAGGTAGAATTAAACCAAAATTCTGCCCAAGGTATCCATTTCGTCCATCCCTTAGGATGCCCATTGACAAAGCATCTTAATTACGTTTCCACTGTTCTATTTACCACCTCCGTTTGTCCATCCGTTTGAGGATGGTAGGAAGAACTGAATCTCAATTTAGTGCCAGACAAACGAAACAATTCCTCCCAAAATTTGCTAACAAACACCCGATCACGATCGGAGATAATTGAACGTGGAAACCCGTGTAAACGCACAATTTCTTGAACAAATACCGCTGCCACCTCTTGAGCAGTAAAGGGATGCTTCAATGTCAAAAAATAAGCATACTTTGTAAGCCGGTCCACCACTACTAAAAGAGTGTCCCTTCCCCTAGATTTGGGCAATCCCCCAATGAAATCCATAGCAATATCCTCCCACACGCGATCTGGTATAGGCAAGGGTTGAAGGAGTCCACCCGGTAAGAGGCTGTCATATTTTTGCTGTTGACAAGTACCACACGCCTGGACAAAAGACCTGATGTCCTTCCTCATTCCTTTCCAAAAAAAAAAACAGAGGCAATCCTCTTAAAAGTCCTCAGCTCTCCTGAATGGCCACCCCACAAAGAAGAATGAAATTCATCTAAAATAAGAGGAATGCGTTTGGAAGATTTAGGAATTACCAATCGGTTCTTGTACCATAAACATCCATTTTTTACATGATAGCCTGGATGTGAATGCTTATCCAACAACACCTCCAACATAATTTGGTGTGTCACCTTATCCACCAAAATTTCTTCAGTTATCGATTGCAAATCTGGGCTAGTGACTAATGTTAATTCCTTGCATTCCATGACCCTAGATAAAGCATCCACAGCCTTGTTCTCACTCCCTGGTTTGAATTGTATTTCAAAGTCGAAACCCATCAATTTAACCACCCACTTTTGCTGCCCTTCACACATGACCCTTTGCTCGGTGAGGTATTTCAGACTCCTTTGATCTGTGCGAACAATGAAATGACGTCCCAAAAGGTAATGACGCCATTTATGTACCGCAAATACTATTGCCTTTAACTCCCGCTCATATACCGACAACAGTTTAGCATTCTCCGAAAATGCTTGACTCAAAAAAGCTAAAGGACGACCCTTTTGCATGAGCACCGCTCCCATTCCTATGCCAGATGCATCAGTTTCTACAATAAATATCTCCTCAAAATCCGGTAATGCAAGAGTCGGTAGCTCAACCATAGCCTGTTTCAACTTATCAAATGCTGCTTGTGCTTCTTCTCCCCATACAAAGCTGTCTTTCTTGAGAAGTTGGGTTAACGGTCGACGATATACCCATACTGCTTCACAAATCTCCTGTAATATCCTGTCAATCCCAAGAATCCCCTAAGAGCCTTCAAAGTTTTAGGTACTGGCCAAAGACTTACTGCTGCTAACTTCTTTGGATCTGCTGTTACCCCCTCTGCAGAAATTAAATG
>JAVKPL010009965.1:0-40380 GCA_032173675.1 Gastrolobium villosum
ACATGGCAAGAGTAATTTCCACTCATTCTTGCGCAAAAGGACTTAGAAAAATCTGCCAACTTCTTCCTTGTTTGACCGCCACATCACCTAGCTTGTGCACCATTTGGATTCAACTTCTTTGCATGGAAGACACATGCACTCCTTAGCACCATTTTGGGCTGCATACACCTCATTTAGGCGCACATGTAGAGAGTTTGGATCAGATTTTTTATGACACAACATCTGCCTTTGAGTGTTGACTTGGAGAACCACCTTACACCTTCCATCATGAGGCTGAAATGTGCAGATTTTTGCATGCTTTTGGCAGTCCATCATGAGCCAAATCTGCCCTTGCTTCCACATGCATCATAAGTAGGGTCTTGGGGCTGCATCTTCATCATTTTATGCGCACAAGACAGCCCCAAAATCAGAGTTTAGACTGCCACAAATCTGTGCTCATGATGCACCTCCTTCCCACTCCATCTTGTGTGCGCCTAGCTTGCTTGTTGTGTGAAAAAAATTCTGACTTAGTAGCATAACTCAGATCTGAACCTATCTCTTCCACCTCCTTGCATGTGCTTAGTGTATGTTAGAAGCAACCCTTGCTTGTTCAGCCCATGTGTGCAGTCCCACCTTCACAAGAAATCAGAAATTTCATAATGCTTCATCATTGCAACCTCTCCTCACTTCTCTTTAAGTTATGCGCACAACTAGAGGGGGCTGTCCTCATTCTTCATTCAGCCCACATCTCCTCCTCCTCCCTCACTCCTAGCCGAACATACAAGTATTTGGAGGAAGAAAGAAAAGCTTTGATCACTCATCTTCCCTCACCTCTCAAAACCATGGCCTATACCACCAAGTAAGTGTGAGTTTCCTTTCTCTTTTCCCCTCACTGTCCAGCCTTGGTACTCACCTTGGGAGCTGTCCAAAGTTGTTCTCCTCACCATATATGCGCATAGATCATCTCCTAGGAAGTGTGGACTTGTTGTTGGTAGAACTAGAAAGGTGTGGTGTGTGAGCAAGGAGTGTGTGCAACAAGAGGTAAGCCTAGAACTTAGACCTCTTTCATGGTGTGTAATCATGTGTGTTCTTGAATGTCTATTTGAATATGTTTTGGATTCTTGAATGAGTATGGTAAAGGAATAAGGATGGAGCTATTTTATGAGGATTTGTATGCATGAAAGTCTCATGGTTATGCTTAAGATATATGCCACTGTCTATGTATGAATGTGCCACTGTTTTGAGGAGAAATATGCCACTGTTTAAGTATGAATGTGCCACTGTTTTGAAGCTAAGAATGCCACTGTTTCGGTTGGACAAGCTCACCATTTTGATGCCACTGTTTTGTATAAAATGCTCACTGTTTTAGTGCATCACATGCCACTGTTTCTGCATAAAAACACTCACTGTTTTAGTCCATTATGTGCCACTGTTTCTGCATAAAAACACTCACTGTTTTAGTCCATTATGTGCCACTGTTTCTGCATAAAAACACTCACTGTTTTAGTCCATTATGTGCCACTGTTTCTGCATAAAAACACTCACTGTTTTAGTCCATTATGTGCCACTGTTTCTGCATAAAAACACTCACTGTTTTAGTCCATTATGTGCCACTGTTTCTGCATAAAAACACTCACTGTTTTAGTACTTAAGGAGCCACTGTTTCTGCATAAATAACCACCGTATTGATGTTCGAACCCCACTATGTATGCTCACTGTTTTAATGTCCAAAAATCATGATTTATGCCACTGTTTTAATCACCATTTATGCCACTGTCTTAATGTTCAAAAATCTCTCTTTATGCCACTGTTTTGATGTGCAAATACCTCTACCTATGTCACTGTTTCATGTTCAAATGCAACCATTCATGCCACTGTTTTGATGCACAAATAACACTATTTATGCCACTGTTTTGAGGTTCAAATGCCATTGACAATGTCACTGTTTTAACATTCAAATACCACTGTTTCTGCCACTGTCTAAAGCCACTGTTCTGCCACTATTTTGAGGTCCAAAATGTCACTGTTTCTGTTTTAAAATGGTCACTGTTTTTCTGCTGTAAAACGTCACTGTTTCTGTCCACTGTTTTTAAGTAAAACGTCACTGTTTCTGTCCACTGTTTTTAAGGAAAAAGTCACTGTTTCTGCTCACTGTTTTAAGAACAAACGTCACTGTTTTCTGCTGTAAAAACACTGCTGTATGCTCACTGTTTCTCTGTTGTAAAACGCTGCTGTATGCTCACTGTTTTCCACTGTAAGACACTGCTGTATGCTCACTGTTTTCCACTGTAAGACACTGCTGTATGCTCACTGTTTCTGCTGTAAATAGCCACTGTAAATGATTGGTTGTAATTGATTTAGGTGCGCTTAAGAAGTGAGATACTTCGCTGCTGTTTGGTATTATTTAAGGCACGCAAAGGTAAGTGTCAGGCGATATTACCTAATGTGACTATTGACTACTGGTATAAAATTGTGACATGATGCTCCATATTCCGTAAAAGTATTATGTTCCATTATGATGAAAGGAAACTGCCAAAATGTGCCGTGATGGCTATATGATTATGAGGTAAAGACGTTATGTGGCAGCATAACGCATATGAAAAGTATATGTGCCGTGATGGCTATATGAAAGGTATATAAGCATGCACCTTGCATCATACCGCATTTTTACGCTTTGTGTGTGAAAGCATAGCATGACATGCATGTATGAAGATCATATAGGCTTTGTTTTAGAATAGTTATGTACAGGACCATGTGTTTGAGCAAGCATCATATAGGCATCCCCAAGGTACCGGGGTATGGGACACTTGGCATCAGTCCGCATAGGCCCACAGTTGGAATCCACATGGAGCTCAGGTGCCAAGGGATATTTGATTCCACTGTGAAGTGCGCGCACGACGGTGCTAAAAGCGCAAAGGAAAGGCGTTATATACGCAATATATGAATATGATGAAAAGGAAAGGCGTTATATGCGCTATATATATGAATATGATGAAAAGGAAAAAGGAAAGGGAACAAGGATATGTTGAAGTGACTGTTTATGATTTTGTGCCTAGTTAATACTGTTATATTACTGGTTTTGTTGCCACACTACTGGGATTATTCTCACCCCTTCGGGGCTGCTATTTTTCCAAAATGGCAGGAAGACGTAAAAGCAATTGAAGGAGTGATGTTTTGCTGTTGCTTGCTGATGCATGGATTATCACTGTTGCTGTTTGATTGATTGGATGACTGTAATGTTTAATGTTTTGGTACTCTGGGATGACTGTAGACCTTATCATCTTTATTTTATCTTGAACTTTACGAACAGCGGCTATTTTTGGAAAACGTTTGTGAAAGGGTTTTTTGAAAGACTTAAGTGCTGAAATTTTTACAGTGCACCTTACGGGTGGTGTTTTTATGAGCAAACGAACTCCGATTTACTATTATTTTATATGCACGCGAAGCCCCAAATGTGCTCTTTCTAAATCACTTGAAATATTTTTTTTATCGTCCAAACAGATGTGATAAGAACTTCTAAATGTCTTACGGGTTTGTACTTAGAATGAGATTCTTTGTTAGCTCATGTGACGTTAACGACTCTAATTCCGCTTAGCAAACGACTCACTTGGATGCATACAAGGGAGGGCGTTACATTGATTCTCCTTTATATGATTATGATTGTCTTACATGACAAAATTATTTTTTTTAAACATGAGAGAATCCATTTCCAAAATTAAATGGTTAGTTTAAAACCACAATAGTGTTAGTCTTGTGCTTGCCAACTTAAGTGATTATTTGTATGATAATTTTTTTTTTAAAGTATTTCTATTTTTGTAGTAGAAAATCTTTCTTCATTCATATAAAATGGATAAATCTCATTATAATGAGAAGAGAAAGAAAAAACTAATAGAATATAACACAACCTACTCATTCTTATATAAACGTGGCAAAGAAAAATTTTGTGCAGCAAAAATAAAAATTTCATACACTAGTTTAAGTAAATCTTCAACATTAGTTTAAAATTTTCATACACTAGTCATAATCGCAACTTCTTTTTTATTTTTTTAATATACAAACCATAATAGCCTATTTAAGGTGAATGAACTCATATACTTGATAAGAATTAAATCCAAATTTTCCTCTCCAACTACTCGGTCTGTGTTGTGTTGTCAAATGTGTATAATCACAACTTCTTTTTACATCTTGAAAAATCATAATAAAAAAAAACTAATTTTGCTAGCTATGATATTGATGGTAAATTTCTTGCAAAGGATCAAAATGAACAAAGATAAATACATGGAAAATTGGCAAATATAAAAAGTTTCCATGAATACCAACCGAAACATTTCCCCCTTTTCCCATTTCTTATCCATGACATATATAAAGAAAGGGTGAAGGCCTTTGGATGAACCTTATCTTACAATGTTAATGATATTACATCTCAGCAACCTTAACCCCAAAATTTTCTGGACATCCTTAGATAACAATTAACATATTGTTTAAGGGTTTTATTTTTCTCATGTTGCATGAGACAAACTGTCTCATGCAACACAAAAAAATAATAAGTGGAACCCACTAAAAAAAGAAGAGATAAAATAAAAAATAGATCCCACCCACTTTTTTGTGTGTTGCATGAGACAAATTGTCTCATACAACATGAGAAAAATAAAACCCATTGTTTAATTAGGTAATTGCTATTAAAATAAGGTTTTATAATTTTCATTTAACATGAGAATTTGAATTTTCCTACACACCCTTCGATTTTTGTGCCAACGTGGGTCCTACACATAATTTTCTCTAAGATACGGGTCTCACATGCTTTTTATATCTACAACATGAGAATTCAATTCTCATGTTGAATGAGAAATATAAAACCCATTAACTAACTTATCTGACAATAGTTAACATTTTCTTATTAAGATTCTAGTTGTTACAATTGGTGAATCTTATTTTATTCAGTTTTCCTAACTGTGATCTGGGACAGTCCCAAAGACCATATTTTAATATGTTTTGAGGCATCAGTAACACTGTTTAAAGCAGAAGAAAAGTCCTTTAGGCATGTCTTCCATATTGGCTTTTGGGGTTTCTCCAGAGTCATCTCTTCTAGCCATTAATGCACTTGTACCAGGAGACTCTGGTGGCAATACAGCATTCTCAGATGAAGCCATCCGCAGAGGAACAACTGGCTCTGGTGGTGAAATTGTAGAGAGATATCGAAGGAGCATCTCTATGATTTGACTAAAATTTGGTCGATCATTTGGATCCTCTTTCCAACATGAAGTTACAATATGAGCTAAATCCTCAGGAAGGTCTTCTGCACTGGGCCTTGTATTCTGAAATATTTAAATATCTATGTCATGAATCCTAAGTAAAATCCAAGAATAACATTTACAGCACCATATTCAGTGGTAAGCACAAGTAATATTATGATTATAGTCAGATAAAGATCAGAGATGAATGAGAATAAAAACTAGAGAATTATAATACCCCAATGACAACAACTTATGAGGTGCAGTTGTCCATGAGGTATCAAGTATCTGAAATCTATGAAGCACCGACATTTCAAAAATCGTGACGTGTCGTGTCCGACACTTCCCGACACTCTCGGATACTCCGACACTCCAACAGACGTTATAGAAATTCAAAAAAAGGTTTAAAGGTTATATTGCGTTGAGTGTTTAGTTCCAACTATCAAGTAAACATCAGAATGTCGTTTACCATAAAAGCAGCTGCATATGATGCCTGTAGATTAGGCATGCCTTCAAACGGCAACTTATTATGGATGAGCTCCCACAACACAATTGCAAAGCTGTAGGCATCCACCTTATGGTTGTAATGCTTTTTCTCACCTTGTCTTAGAGTAACAGTGCTGTAAAGCTGCCACCAAACAGGAAAGTAAGGATAAATTACTTAATATGGCACAACCCATCTAGGAAATCAATAAATGTTCAAAGTTATGGCAATTAGGAAGTACTTCTGGAGCCATGCAACGATATGTTCCCGTTTCAGCAGTCATCATCTCTGTTAAGGACTCTTCTCTGGCTAGACCAAAATCTGCAAGTTTAACTGTCTTATGATTTGCTGTCATTTACCTTAAAAGCAACATAGCAACTTCTCGGGTAAACCGAGCCTCTCTCCTTGAAATCTCTTCTGGGGTTTCTCCCTTGTTAATAATCTTAACAGCAACATTCTGATTTTTATATCTGCAATCAGAAAATCCAACAAGAACAACTCAACATGTCAGCAAATACTCTTATCTAATGGATGCAGAATGTGTATTTGTCCAAACAGATTAGTCCAAACCATGACTCTGAAATTTGATATAAATCTAAATGAAAGTGCTGACTTAGGAATCAAAACAAACTTTGAGCTAAATCTTATAAAAAAAATAAAATGAAAAGTTTTTATGATAGAAGGATTCAATAACCAAAATTGATTCCAGAAAACAGAACCCAGAAAAATTAAAATATGAACAAACACACAAATAATCCAGTTTGACTTACTTTCCTTCATAGACTTTGGCATGAGCACCTTCCCCAATTTTTGGCCCAACAAATAGTTGTCTGGGATCTATAAACCACTCAGCTTCTAAATTGAACTCCTCAACCAAGTGAACCTCATTCCCAGATCTCTAAGAAATTCAAAAAGGACTCATTTAGTTGAAATCGTGATCTCTCACAAATTCAAAAAAGACCCATTTTAGTCCCACAAAAGGACTAAAATGAGCCCATTTTGAATTTCTTAGGAACCACGAATAGCCTTTTTATTTGCTAGGGACTAAAGCGGGCATCGTAAAATTTGCTGAGGACCGAAAATGGTATTTACTCTAAAAGTAAAATCCCTTTTGGATCTCTAACAAAAAATATGATCCCCACTTTCATTCCTTAAAAAAAAGTCAACTTTTGGTCCCTCTACGGTTCCAGTTCTTTGAAAATATGATCCCTCAGAAATTTAATGAAGATCCAATTTAGTCCTTAAAAAACTACTATGAATAAAATTTTTTTTTATAAGGGGATTAAAGTAAGGACCGTACTTTTTGTTAGGGACTCAAAAAGGGACTATACTATAACATTAATCTTGAGTCTAAGATAATAGTGAGAGGAATCTACATGACTGAATAATCGGGCCATATTGGGCTTCATACCTTCATGATTTTGTTTGGTCCAATTATCTGTTCAAGTATGCTTATAAGACAACAAAGTCTAAAATACCACAATGGATTATGGTCTTGCATTAACTGGGCTAGTCACTGTCCCAAGCCTCATCAACCTCTTTTGGTGTTCTCCTCTTATGGATATCACTTTTGATCACATTACTATGTGAATTTGAGGTGTTGTCCAAATCATCCCCAGTGTCCCTCCTACTATATCCATCAGCTCTTGATACTCTTGAGTCCTCTTCAGCATCTGAAAGCCACATCAAGTTTTCTGAATTGCTAAATATATCTATGGATTCAGAATCAATTCTGCTAATTCCTTCTTGCCTCCCTCTCAAACTCTTTGTTGCATCAAAGCTATTATGATATTGAGTAGAATCATCAACCTTACCCTCATGATCCCTCACAACTTTCTTTTTGTCTCTCTTTATTTGATATGCATACTCATCATCACTGCTGCTGCTCGTATAGTTATTATCACTGAACTGTCTCGAATGTCCTGAGCCATTTTCTTCCTCATCAGACTCCCACATTGCATTTTCAACATCACTCAACATACCTTCTGATTCGGAATCTTCTATGGCCAAATTCCTCCTAAGTTTAGCTTCAGCATGTCTACTTGAACTTTCATTAACTCGGGCCCTACTCGTATCAACATTATTCTGCCTCTCCCTTCTCTGCATACTTTCCTTGAAGGAGTCTCTAGCTTCAATAGAGCCATCAGAATTGCTATCAAGATCACTATCATCTGCGATATTACTGGAATGCCACTCATCATCGTCTTCATAATGACCATTCTCTTCATCATCACTATCGTTAGCCTGACGCTTAGGACGTGTAGTCTGCCGAACCCTTGAGCCTCTAACCTCACCATCATAATCATTATTTCTTGGAGCATCTGATCTTCTGAATCTTCCACCATATTCTTCTCTATTCCAATATCTAATTCTGCCAAGCTCTTCTTTTTCTTTTGCCTCTTCAGCTTCATATTCTTTATCGGCTGCATCCTCTATCTCGGCAATGAATTGATCTAACTCTTCCTGATCACTATCGATAGAAGGCTCTGACTCTTCCAAACCTTCAGTAGGTTCTGTTATTGACCGCTTGCCTTCATGGAATACATAAGGGGTTCCCTCTTTCTTGTCAATAGCATTGAAGAATGTGGAAGTAACTCTCTGGATGCTGGCCATGGCAGTTGGATCCTCAGGATTTACTCCCATTCGTCAGAGCTGCTGTTCTATTTTCTTTATGTTTAATTTCTGAGATTCAAGAGCTTGCTCAAATCTGGCCTTGAATAGAGCCTGTATACAACAAAATGAACGAATACATTACCTCCTCCAGTATGAAGTTGTTTGTATAGTAGATACCAAAAGTCCGTAACTAGGGACCAAACTGACGTTTTAAAAAAAAAACAGACATCAGATTTGAGCAGTCAAGCCTACATCCAAACATAGTCATATTTTCATAAAGGTTGTCATGAAAGCATAATCATTTAAACCAAAGCATTTCATTTTTGTTAAGCCATTAACAAACTGTCCCGATCTAACTTATGTTTGGGATGATTTAGAAAATGATTTTTCTTTCTCCCCATACATTCTTTTAGGGAGTTTTTTAATAGAGATTTGGGGAGGGGGGATGAGGGGGAGTGTCAAAGCAATCTTACCAATACAGCTATAAGAAACAGGCATGTATCATTACTTTTCCATTATAATGAACACTATTGGTACCTAAATATTATAGTTCATGATTCTGAAGTTAAGCCTTTGGCACCTCAATCACTATAGGCAAAGCATCAACCTGTTTAAAATTTAAATACAGGCAGAAAGTGGTACAGTCCAATAAGGAATGCAGTATACAACAATGCAAACGTACCTTCCTCTTTGTAAGGGTGTTAATAGGTATCAAATTTTTGGGTTGGCGATAGTTTCTACCACGGAACATAATGATTGTTTTCACATTATGAACATTTATCACAATCCCACCACTCAATCTTGCGAGCATTGTAGCCATTTCTTTTATTTTTTCCTTGGGAAAGTTGTCACAACAAACTTGCACAGTCTCATGAAACTTCCAATGGAGATGCATATTTTGCACAACTCCTCCGAAGACTCCACGAACACCAACCGGAACATAGTCCTTATTCCTGAAGCCAATTTTTTTAAATGCCTGAAGCTGTTCAGGTGTTACGAGCTCTGGATCATGCCGAGGAGGAGGCAGGTCTGGTAGCTCATATTTCTTGAGTTTTTGTAGTAGCAATGCCACTTTCTTCTTGGCCTGCAATATTTGGAAGGCAGGCAAATAAGATTTAATCAAATGTTCATTTAACAAATACTACAACAAACATAAAAAGCAAAAGAAGCAACTGATATGAAATAAAAACTTAAAGCTAAAGGGGAATATTCAATTTTTACATCGAAGAAACAAGAAGAATCTCAAGCAGTACTCTCTCTCTCTCTCTCACACACACACACACACACACACACACACACACATCAACCCAATTTTCACTTCCTTATTAAACCCAATTTTCACTTATTGGGTTTCATAGTATTCAATCAATCAACAAAACACACACACACACACACACAAAGATAGTTCTCATCTATTATCAACCCAACAACCCAATTTTCACTTCCTTATTGGGTCTCATAGTATTCAATCAATCAACAAAACGATCATACAAATATGTTATAAGCTGTAATCATGGAAACTCTTGAGCTTGCTAAATTTTGCACAGAAATCTAAGTTCAGGCAACTCTTACAAACTATATCATAAATTTGAATGCATAAAACTCTGACATGGTCTGTGCCATATGATGTATTCCATTTTTCAATAGGAGACATTCAATTGCAAAGAGTCTTTGTCCAAAGCTAATATAAGCTACTAAGATAACAATATATGAAAGTGAAAGTGAAAACATGGATTACAAAGTGAAGTCCAAAGGGTAATAGGAAGGTTTAGATAATATACTCTTCTGAGATTGTAAATGAGCCTCTCCTCCTCGGTCATAAGTTTCTTCTTCAATTTCTTAGCTCTTCGAATTTCCCTCAATGTTTTACCAGACTCTTTCTGCATTCTCCTTTCCACCTTGCTCCTCATACTCCTTCCTTTCGATGTTGACATTGCCCGAGATAAGGATAATCCATTCAAAACATTCAACGGCTTAACATAACAAGAAAAACTAACTTCATCGTATGCTGAGTCTTTAACAATGTTGTTCTGCTCCCATGTATGTCCTAAAGGTACAATATTTCTGACACAAAATAAATCAAAATCAATCCCATAATTCAAAATCATAATAATAACAAGGCTTAGTGATTGTTGCTTAAAAATAAATAAATAAAAAAGTAGAAGAAGAAGTTGGAAGAGAGAGAGTAATAAAAGGGAGAAGCTTTGGTACGAAAGAGATGAGGGAGAGGGTGAATCAAGTAAAGGAATAAACTTTGAGGTGAAAGAGAAAATGGGGTTTAGGCATTTCTGAGCGGAATCACTTTTTATTTTTAATTTCATGATTTGTAGAAAGAGGGAAAACACAAAACGTTACTTGAAGAGATTGGATTGAAGGTGAAGGAGAGAAGAGAGTGGCTTGAAGCAATGCCTCTGTAGATTTCTCGCACCAAACATTCTTCGTTTTTTGATTTCCTGGGTTTTCACAGTAACAAGCAAAAGGGCAAACAGAAACAGGGTTTTTGAAGGTTTTGCCAAACACGCCTCTAGTTGTTTTCTTTTATAATTCTTTTAATTACTAAAGTAAGGCTAATTTGCATATTATTACCAAAGTGTCGAGTTGGTGTTTTGACCCAAAATCAGAAAAAATTTACTGAATTAATGGAAAATTCAAGTATTTTATCAAAATAATATAATCTTATGTCTAACTGTGCATTCGCTTATGCACAAATCGTGTATTTTGTTTTATAAGTGACTTTGTTTTATAAGTGACTTGAATGCTTGATGTGTCTTCCTACATTATTTCAAGGGGAAAGATCTTCTTACTACTAAAAAAGTTCACCACTTTTATAACCAATTTTATTAGCGTTGATTTTCGTCAATCTAACGGTTGTAATTTATTAAGAATTAATAATTAATTAAAAGTATAACCCAATAATTTTCAATAAATTACAACCGTTAGATTGACGAAAATCAACAGTGATAAGATTGGATGTAAAGGTTATAAACTTTTTTCGTGGTAAATAGATCCTTCCCCTTATTTTGATAAATTTTTTTAAAATTTTGCGCCTATTGGGATAATGGTTTCGAATTTTGCATCAAGATGGTCAAAAGGTCGTGTCAAGTTTGAGTTTTTTTTTTTTTTTTTTTGCTTTGAAAATTCCCTTTAGATTTAATTATTAGTTTAATTTTTTAATTTTTTTTAAACGGGTTGAGAGTCTACCAATTTTTTAAGTATCCATATGTTGGTTATCTTTACCATTTCTTATAAAGTTTTTCACCCTCATTTTATAACTCTTTTCTAAATGACTTGAACAATTATCACTCATAGATTCTTAAAGACAGAAGGATCATAAAATATACGTATGGATCATTATCAAAAAATTTCAGATACACAAAATCCCTTAAAATGATAAGCATATAGAGCATATATGCTTCTTTTTTAGAAGAGATTATGCTAATAACATTATGGGAATAAAATTTCCATTAAACTTTTATTCTAGCAGCTGCGACATAAAATAAGTTAGGGCCTACCATTTTATTTTCTCTCAAATATTTCTCCTTTCTCTCACATATTTCACCTTTTTCTCTCTTCATTGTTGGGTCTGCTACAAGAAAGAAAGTAAAGAAAGTTCTGCTGCAACAACGGAAGTTTTATTCCTTAACATTATACTAGGTTTTTGGAAAGAAAAAAGAAACTTATAGAGTATTCATGGAGATAAGAACACACTAATTTTATTTCTATTTCAATATCTTCCATCTTATAAATAACAAGTTTCGTCTTATAGACAAGGAAGTAGAACATAAATGTCAAATCTTACATCATAAGAAGACATAATAATGACACAGTATAACACCTCATATATTTAAATGTGTATTTTAATATTATATTGTAAAATGAAAGTTGATGGATTAGTGAAAATCCAAGGATTATGGCCAAAAGGGGCAAAAAGGGCAAAATGGTAATTTGCCAACCGTGTGTTCTGAGGCAGAAATACTGAGTTAGAGATTTCAAATGACAAAAGTAATACTGGAAATGGAATCAGGGCGGAAAATTGAGTGAATAGGCAAATTTGGGAAAAATTGATGAATAGTGATTTTTAAGTGTTAAATACTGTGGTGTGAGTATACCGATAGGTGTGAAAATTTTATCAAGATTTTGGAGAAATAAAAATATGTCATGGACTGGAAAAATATGTAGATTAAGAATTTATGATCGGAATTTTTATCGGGGTTAAAGTTAGATCGCGTGTGGGACCCGTGTGACCGAAGTCACTTGGCCCCCACCCTCTTTTTCTTCTTTTCTTTCCCTCCTTCTTCCTTATGTCCCGTGCGCCCTCTGTGAGAAGAAAAGAACCAAAGAGCCATTCTCCTCCATTCTTCCCATTTCTTCATTCCTTCACCGAATCGCTTGATTCCGGTGTCGAAATCTATTGTAAACAACCTTCTAGATCCATTGGTAACACTTAGAAGCCTTGAATCCACCTCCTTGGCCGCATTTTGGGCAAAAACAGATCCGACCCATAGTGTTCATGGAGCTTTCTTGGAGGTTTTGATCTTCTTATGGTTTAGGGAAGCCTTGGTGGTGACCATACAACACATTGTGAGTATATTTGTGGTATTTTGATAGTTGGTTTCATAGATCTATGAATTTATGTTCTAAGCTTTAATTTTAGATGTGTGATGATAGAGAGCCCAAATGGAAAAATGCTATTAGATGAAAAGGCCTTAGAATCATGCTTGTAAGCTAGAAATGCTATGATAATTTTTGGTGAAAAAGATAGGTTTTTAACTTAGGAAAAATTGAGGGATTTTCATGAAAAATGAGTTTTGGTGTAATTTGGATTTGATGATTGTTGTAGGGTGCCTCACACGGACGTGGTTGTGAAAAGTTGATTGGGAGCATACGTTTGGAACGGATTGCTCGTATTGAGGTAAACCCTTGGAACTTGGGTTTAATCCCTAGTGTGCTCCACCACACCTAGAGGAAGGTTGTGGTTGGATTATGTGGTTATGACATGGTGTGATTGTGTGCTTGTATGCATATTGCTTGTATTTTGTGAAAATTGTTTGGTCACTGGCCAGTTGACGTGTGGAGTTTGGACATCCGCTGGGTTCATCCTTGTGAGAATGCCAGTCGGGTTTTGCCGTGGAGTCGACTCTGGGAGCGGCGCCAGGATGATCCAAACGTGGGACATCCGCCGGATAGGGCTCATGAGGAGTTCCGGTTGGGTTTTGCCATAGAGTCTTCTCAACCATGGGAGAGGCGCTAGGATTGTCTCGGGAGTTATATGATGGAGTCCTTGAACATGAATCCATGCGTGGATGTTCTTGGGTGTCTCCAGTTGGATGGTGATATTGTATTGCTTGCATATTACATGATGTCATATTTATACATTTTAGTGAGCCATGGAGTGGAGAGAGCCTCTAGCTCCATTGGTTTACTGAGATATATCCGTATATCTCACCCCGTGTTTGGGGGACCACATTTCAGGTCACTATGAGCCGGGAGGAGCTTCGGGCAAGAAGCCCGTGTAGTGGACATTGGATTGGCATGCGGTGCATTGGGATTGCATGACATTTTGGAGGAGTTATGGAGTGCACATAGCATACCATTAGTATTTTGAGACTTAGGTCATGAACATAATGCATGATGTTATATCCATGCTTTTTGTAGTGTTCATGATTGTATTCTAAGTCTTGGTTATTGCCTATTATTCATGACATGGATAACTGTATATTTGAGTGAGCATGGTGACGTGAATCGGCAAGTGTACCGAATCGCGCAAGTAATACAGTGATAAATCAAAGTTCGTATCCACAGAGAGTGTGTTTAAATCAATTAAAACTCTTCCTTTTAAGATTAAATATTTCAAAAGGTTTTTGACACGAATGTCAGGATTGTGTAGGAATTTGATTTGTAAATTTAAAAGACTTGTTTTTTGGTTCTTTTTGAAAAAGAAATGAAATAAGGGTTTAAATATGTGAGAAAAGCGCTGCAGTTAGAGAACACTCACCAATGATCCCCACCTTTTACTCTGGATTAAGTTAAATATTAATATATAAATCGTGAAATTAGATAATTATCAGATAAAGGTATCAATAGTTAATTCTCAATCCCTTGAGGAATTAACCCTTTAATCTCATATAGAACCCTAATTCCTTGAGGTGCCCTATATGAGATCAAGCATAAAGATCGATAATTGAAACATCTACAATATGAATCATGTCTATGTCTAGATCATGTTCATACCGTCGTTCTATCCCCTTTCCGAATTAAAGACCTCAGATCCCTCTTGTTGGCCCTAATCCTCAGATTTATTATTACTTACTAGATTGATCGGATCTAATAATAACAATAACAATACGATCGGAATAGAACGAAATTCAAAAGATAAATATATTCATAAAAACTCAATCCATTGTATCAGGGGTTCACAAGGGTTCGTGACCCTAACTACAGCAAAGAGGTTCTAGCCAACCATTATCATGGCTAGAATCCAAAATTCAATTGAAAAACAAAAACTAAAAGAACTACAGAAAGGTAGAAGAAGAGATCTCTCTCCAGAGCTTCCGCCTCCGAATGACCTCAGTTGTTCAGAATATCAGATGTGCCTCCTAGGGTTGCCTTATGCCCTTTTTATAACCTCAGAATCCTCCTTTTCTCGCAACTGACAGCTGTCCATCTCAACCCTACGCTTGGAGCGCAGGATCCACGCTCCAAGCGTGGAGTTTCTGCCTTTTTTGTCTTTCCCACGCTTCAAGCGTGGAGTTCTACGCTTGAAGCGTGGACTCACTGTCTGGAAATCTTTTCCCACGCTTCTTTATTTGACCTTGAAAACGGAAACCTTACAATTTATTACATAAACGTTATAACGGAAATATTAAAGTATGAATTTATTACAGAAACGTTTAACGGAAATATTAAAGTATGAATTTATTACAGAAACGTTTAACGAAAATATTTAATTAAAATAAAATTGAATTCAAATTTCGAATTTAAAATTTGAATTCAACAGTTGCGCGATCCTCTGATGCTGCAAGCGCCATTCCCACGCTCGTAGCGTGGGCCTTTAGTTTCACTTTGTCCTTTTCAACTCTAATTTGTGCATTTCTCCTATGAAATCAACATAAAATCAGTATACAACTTTAGATTAAGATATATGACAAATTAACAGTGATTTTGCCCTTTTCTTGCATCAGATTAAGTAACATTCTTCCTCTTGACGTCTTACAATTCCTTATATGCTGATCGCATATCAA
Organism: Gastrolobium villosum; assembly: GCA_032173675.1. Lineage (NCBI taxonomy): Eukaryota > Viridiplantae > Streptophyta > Magnoliopsida > Fabales > Fabaceae > Gastrolobium > Gastrolobium villosum. The sequence goes on from JAVKPL010009965.1 coordinate 15,549, forward strand.
ATAATTCCCAGATTTAAACGTTGCTGTCCCCAGCAATGTAAAAGACTCAGTCCAGGACATATTTAATTAATCCAACATAACATTCCAGAGACACTCTCAGACACAATATGCCATGCATGTCTGACTCAACATCATAAACTCCCAATAATGTCATCAGCTTCTTAGAGATACAAGTCTACATTGGTTACCCCTCACACAGATAAATAATATTCACTCTACACTCAGTGTTTAAGGGTATAATGAGCACTCAATCACTCAAAGCTATAACACTACCATAGGCTTGATCATATTCTAAAAAAAATTCTTAAAAATGAAGAATCACACACATGCATTAATTGATCAAAAGGACTTCACAGGTTGTAACTTGGCCGGGGTAATAGGGTAGGAATATATGGATAGTAGCTCAAACAACAATGAGATTGAAAACTGATATTATTTCACTTTAACACATTCAATTCAATGATTTTTGCTCCACTAACATCCCCACAGAATTTCGGGAATTAATTCCTTCCAGCCCACCTTTTACTCTTTTCCTCTTTTTTTTTATAAGGGCATAGATGATTTTTTTTTTTTTTTTTTTTTTTATCCCTTAATCACTTGACCTTTGTGGAGCTTACCTCAATTTCTTTATTTTATTTTCAACACATTCAATGATTCAATCTCAATCAAGGTAAGTCACGAAAAATGGATATAGGCTAAGCCATCAATCAGGCCACAGGTCATTTATCAAGAATTAAGTTCAGGCTCAAAGGGCTAGCAAGGGGAAAATCTCATACAGGTGAGTTATTTTGGCCAATAGCAATTAAGAACAAAATGCCTTTATCATATCAATCAATGCATGCATAATAGAGAAACAAATCAAGTTCTAGAGTATTACAACAGTGAGACCTCTCAACAAAAATTTCAGTGTTTAGGCTCAAAACCTCACAGCTATGGTATCAATGCAGACTCAAGAAAATTGACCTCAGACATTATCAGAATTTCACAATATTAATTCAGACAAACGGGCAATCATGCAATCTAATTATGCCTATGCAATGTTATGTCAGAAAGTCATACAATATATTCCAAGAATTTAATCATGTACATTAACAAGATGAGCACATTTAAACCTGGGATTTGTTCAAAACACACATTTTTTTTTTTTTATTTTTTTTTTTAATGGCACACCAAATAACTATAAAAAAAATAACTAAGAAAATGAAAAGAGTTAGGATATCTCCCCTGATAAAAGAATTGCAATTCTAAGGCGCAAGCCCACCATTCCCAGATTTAGAGCATTGTTGTCCTCAGCAATAATTAAACCATAAGAAGGAAAACCTGCACAATGAAACAAGCAGTGGCATATAGAAGAGACTATAATGCGCACATTAAAACATCAGAGAAAAATATACTAACTAAAATACAAAACAGAAAAATAAACTAATGTACAAAATCTCCGTCAGCAAGGAGATAAAGTCAAACCTCCATGTCATCACACTCAGCAGCGTGGGATGACTCAGCAAATGGAGGATCTGGTGGTATTGGCTGTCTTGGTGTTTGGAGCCACCATTCCCAGATTTGGCCCAAACCATGGAGCCATGTTAGAAACTCTTTGAAGCTTTGATTCTTCTGAGAGATAGAATCTCTATGTCTCTTGTCAAACTTTAGCTTCCGGTGTCTCTTCCAATTCTTATTAAAGAGTTTGATCACCTCCTTTCTTACTACCTTCTTCATTGTAGGATGACTCCTCCCTTGGGGTTTCTTCTCATGTTTGCCATCATCCTCATTTAGAATTTTATTGGTATGAGCAGAGGGATCTTTGTCTTTCAATTCAGTCTTTTCTTCCTTCAGTGCTTCAGTCACTACCTTGTTACACAAGAAGATATCTCTTAAAGTTTTAGGAGACTCCTTCAACTCCACCTTCGTGGCACCATCTTCATCATCTGCTTTTCTAGAAACTTCAACCGCTACACTTTGCTTTTCCTTTAAGATTTCCAGACTAAAACAATCATCTTTGTGAGAAGACTGTTTTAAAGAATCAAAGACATTAATGGTAACGGTCTCATCATTCATCCTTAGTTCAAGCTTCCCGTTTTCAACATCAATCATTGCACGGGCTGTGGCTAGGAAAGGTCTACCCAATATGAGAGGCATTTCATTTTCTACCTCCATATCAAGCACAATAAAATCAGCCGGAAAGATGAACTTGTCAATTTTTACAAGGACATCTTCGACTATACCACTTGGCTTCCTTAAGGATCTATCAGCAAGTTGTAAAGATGCTTGAGTAGGCTTCAACTCGGTAATCCCCAAGGAATTGTAAACAGAAAGGGGCATCAGATTAATGCTAGCCCCAAGATCACACAATGCCCGACTGATTTTTGTGTTCCCAATTTCAATAGGGATATTGAAGCTCCCTGGATCATTACGCTTAGGCGGGACCTTCTTGGTAATAATAGCACTACACTCCTCAGTAAGTGCAACTGTTTGACACTCTTGTAGTTTATGCTTCCTGGAAAGGAGATCCTTCATGAATTTTGCATAGTTTGGCATATTAGCCAATGCTTCAGCAAACGGGATGTTCACATGCAATTTCTTGAAAAGATCAAGAAATCTGTCATAACTTTTTGCTTTTAATTCTGGCTTCAACCTTCCAGGATAAGGTGCCATTTTCATAAGATACTCTTCACTAAGTTCAAATTTTTCTTTTGGAAGAGTAGCTGGCTCCTTCATATCATCAGCCGGTTTCAATATTTCAGGAGACTTTTCAGTTTCTTTTTCAGATTTCTCCTCCTGTTCAACCTTCTCTTCCTCTTCTATAGGTTTTGGTGGGGATGATACCACTTTCCCACTTCTAGTTATAACTGCCATACAATTTTCCTTGGGATTGGTAGTAGTGTTACCAGGAAAGGTACCTGGAGCTCTATCAGATAACTGTTGGGCAAGTTGACCAACCTGATATTCCAGGTTTTTGATTGAAGCTTTAGTGTTCCTGGACTCAGCTCTACTTTCCTCAATGAAAGCATTGGTACTTCTTTGATTAGCCCTACTCTCTTCCATGAAAGCGTTAGTACTTTGTGCTAATGTTCCTACTAAACGCTCCAGGTCGGAAGGCTCTCTTTTTGGAATAGGTGGTGGTTTTAGATAGTTGTCAGATGTCATATCTAAACCAGTACCTTGATAACTTTTCCTTTGGTGATTATTACCACCAGCAGAATTATTCTGATTCCTTGAGAAATTTTGCTGATTAGGGCGCTGATCATACCAAATGCCATTTACCTGAAATTGTTGAGTAGAATCTGAAGACATCAATGTAGGACAAGCATTGGTGTCATGATCTTCATGACAATACTCACAATCAAGGACAACTGCACTTGCTTGAACTTTGGAAAGCTGCATCCTTTCAAATTTCGCATGCAGATTGGACATTTGTTGTGATAACAACTTTTGTTCTGCCAGCATTGCACTATTATCATTGATTGGCACTGCTTCCCTTTTCCCTGTCCTTATAGATGTTTCATTCTCGTTCTTAGCTAACTTGTCAATAAGATGATATGACTCAGAAGCTAGTTTATCACCCAAAGAACCGTCTGCTGCAGTATTAATAACCAATTTCGTTTCTGGTAAACAACCATTGAAGAAGATTCTCACTTGGTCCCCTTGAGATAGGTTATAATGAGGAACCTTTCTCATGAGGGCCTTGAATCTATTCCAAGAAGCGCAGATGGTCTCTCCAAATTGTTGTTTGAAGGAGGTGATATCATTCACCATGGTGTTGTATTTCTCCATGGGGAAGAACTCTGCAAAGAATTTTTCAGATAAATTTTCCCAAGAGATGATGCTATCCGCAGGTTGTCTTTCCACCCAATCAAGAGCTTTTCCTTTAACAGAAAAAGGGAAAAGTCTTAATCTTATTGCATCATCAGAAACATGTGGAGGCTTTGTAGAGTCACAGATTCGTAAAAATCTGTCAATGAATCTGTGAGGATCTTCATTGTCCTCTCCTCCATACTTTTCTCTCTCGGCCAACTGAATGATGTTGGACTTGAGTTCCCATTGATTGTTCCCAAGTTCTGGTGGAACAATTCCAGCATTGGGCCTGTTGAAGATAGGCGTGAGGATGGTGTTCATCCTAGGATCAGCATTCTGATTAAAGGCCGCCATCTCTAGGGTTTCGGCTACTGGAATGGGAATTGTCTGTGCCCTTTTTCTTTCCTTCTCTTTTTGAGCAATTCGTTCGCTTCTCCTTAGAAAAGCACTGCTTTGCATACAACTTCAGAGAAAAGATTAGTAGCACAGATTCAAAACAAAAATAAAATAAAATAAAATAAAAACAATTTAATCTTTAAAATCAAGATTAATTGATTTAAGAAAAACACTCCCCGGCAACGGCGCCAAAAACTTGACGTGAATCGGCAAGTGTACCGAATCGCGCAAGTAATACAGTGATAAATCAAAGTTCGTATCCACAGAGAGTGTGTTTAAATCAATTAAAACTCTTCCTTTTAAGATTAAATATTTCAAAAGGTTTTTGACACGAATGTCAGGATTGTGTAGGAATTTGATTTGTAAATTTAAAAGACTTGTTTTTGGTTCTTTTTGAAAAAGAAATGAAATAAGGGTTTAAATATGTGAGAAAAGCGCTGCAGTTAGAGAACACTCACCAATGATCCCCACCTTTTACTATGGATTAAGTTAAATATTAATATATAAATCGTGAAATTAGATAATTATCAGATAAAGGTATCAATAGTTAATTCTCAATCCCTTGAGGAATTAACCCTTTAATCTCATATAGAACCCTAATTCCTTGAGGTGCCCTATATGAGATCAAGCATAAAGATCGATAATTGAAACATCTACAATATGAATCATGTCTATGTCTAGATCATGTTCATACCGTCGTTCTATCCCCTTTCCGGATTAAAGACCTCAGATCCCTCTTGTTGGCCCTAATCCTCAGATTTATTATTACTTACTAGATTGATCGGATCTAATAATAACAATAACAATACGATCAGAATAGAACGAAATTCAAAAGATAAATATATTCATAAAAACTCAATCCATTGTATCAGGGGTTCACAAGGGTTCGTGACCCTAACTACAGCAAAGAGGTTCTAGCCAACCATTATCATGGCTAGAATCCAAAATTCAATTGAAAAACAAAAACTAAAAGAACTACAGAAAGGTAGAAGAAGAGATCTCTCTCCAGAGCTTCCGCCTCCGAATGACCTCAGTTGTTCAGAATATCAGATGTGCCTCCTAGGGTTGCCTTATGCCCTTTTTATAACCTCAGAATCCTCCTTTTCTCGCAACTGACAGCTGTCCATCTCAACCCTACGCTTGGAGCGCAGGATCCACGCTCCAAGCGTGGAGTTTCTGCCTTTTTTTGTCTTTCCCACGCTTCAAGCGTGGAGTTCTACGCTTGAAGCGTGGACTCACTGTCTGGAAATCTTTTCCCACGCTTCTTTATTTGACCTTGAAAACGGAAACCTTACAATTTATTACATAAACGTTATAACGGAAATATTAAAGTATGAATTTATTACAGAAACATTTAACGGAAATATTTAATTAAAATAAAATTGAATTCAAATTTCGAATTTAAAATTTGAATTCAACAGTTGCGCGATCCTCTGATGCTGCAAGCGCCATTCCCACGCTCGTAGCGTGGGCCTTTAGTTTCACTTTGTCCTTTTCAACTCTAATTTGTGCATTTCTCCTATGAAATCAACATAAAATCAGTATACAACTTTAGATTAAGATATATGACAAATTAACAGTGATTTTGCCCTTTTCTTGCATCAGATTAAGTAACATTTTTCCTCTTGACGTCTTACAATTCCTTATATGCTGATCGCATATCACATGGGACTTGTCCATTGCCACATTCATAGCCTTGAAGTCTTGGTATTCATGTTGTAAAAATGGTCCATATTTGCATGTAAATGGCCATTATTTGAGGACTTTGTAAATGATGTTTAATCTAAGGAAAATGCATGATGGAAGGGCCTAGAGCCTACATTAGGACATGATTATGTGTTGTGTGGAGTACCAAGGGGTTAGGGATGGATTACACAACCTTTTTGGGGCTTAAAATGCTGTAATCTGTCATTTTGCTGCATAGTAATCGATTACCCAAAGCATGGTAATCGATTACCATGCAACAGGGGACGAAAAATTGGCTACTGTCTTCACTGGTAATCGATTACTGGGCTTTGGTAATCGATTACCATGTGAGGTAATCGATTACCCAAAGTTGGTAATCGATTACCAGAACAGAGGATTGAGAAATTTAGCTACTGCCTCATTTTTGACAGGTGGTAATCGATTACCACCCACTGGTAATCTATTACCACAGTGTAATTTTCGAAAATTCAGGTTTTTTCTAGACTAAAAGAAAGGGGCTTAACTTGATGGGTAGAACTCCAAATGGTACGTGGTTTGAAACCACGCGTAGATAACGTAAATGACTATAACTTGGTAAAATGAGAGAGTAAGATGGTGAGTTTAAATGAATTGAATAAAAAGGAAGGTTTATGATGTTAGTTTAATGTATGATTCCGCAAATTGCATTTACAATTATAGTGTGGTTTTAATTGATTACGGAAAATGTATTGATGTAAGAAAAGGAATATGTTAAAAGAAAAATTTGCCCGTAATTTAATTAACCCAATCACTGTGATTGTAACTGCGCTTAATATCATAATCAATGTTAACAATACCGGTGTACAACGGGCTGTTACACACAGCAACAATTACTTTTGACAAAATATTACAATCCAAGGCCCAAAAAGTAACCTTTATGACAAAACACTACCATTGTAGTTAAAATCTCAATTTATCACTATGATTTTACGTTTTTACGATTTTCTCCATCAAAACGATTTTACTAATATTGCAAATACTTTTTCGTGTTGGCGATTTTTTATGATTTTTTTACATTAGTAATTTGCATTTTATGATTTTTTAATCCGGTTTCAATTTTACTTAAGATCTTGATTTTGACAACATTGAACACAACAATCCAAACAATAAAGTAACTTTTGACTTTAGCACGCTACAATCCAAATCATTAAAGTAGCTTTGTCTAAAGTGACTTTTCTAAAAATGACTTTTTTATTTTAAAAATGATTGTGAGGATTGATTACGTGGGTGTCAGATTGAGCTCTCTCCTTTGTTCATAATTAAGATTGCCATAAAAAGTACCACACTAACCCTCGAGGTCTAACTAGTTCATCAACAATATTATGAAAAGGAATTACTGCTTAGCCTTGTGATGAACTTGGGCTGATTAGGTCAGGATGTGTAACGGTATATCCAAATGTTAAATACTTCTTCAAATTATTATTTATTGTCATCAAATGTTATTAATTTAATCTCAATTAATAATAACTTTATAACTATTTTGATGTTAAAAATTATTCAGGCACCTAATTGATGTAATAATATTTTAAAAACTAAATTAATATTCTAAGAAAATGGGTATAAAAAAAAATTGGAGTTCTCATTTCTTAGCACGTGATACAAATGTGACATTTTTCATAACTCAGTTGAATAATTGTTGGGTGAATATATAGTTTCATGATTATTCCAGGTCAAATAATCAAAATTAGAAAATAATGCATTCTTAAAAGGCTAGTTGTGAAGCGGGAAAAATCATTCGTTTTAATATTTCTTTCTCAAGATCAATTTTTTTTTTAATTAGTAATTTACTTCTCAAAATTTGTCTCAATTTAATCATTTGTGTACCGTTTGTGCGGAATATGGGAGTGAGATGCATCCTTTAGTATTCAAAATAAAGTATTTAATCACAATACTAAACCAAATTTATACTTGTAAAGATTGTTTAAATTTGACCCAGTTCTAATGATAGTATGTTGAATTGGGTTAGATATAGAACTAGAGACATTGTGATACTGCATAACATTCTAAAGAATTAATTATTAAAATTTGTGGATTGATTAGCAAAATCTCAAGTTGATGATTTAATATAAAACTATATCCGTGGAGTTTGTGACTATGAACTAACAAAAATAGCATAATCTAAATAAAATGTAATGCTAGACATAATTGAATAAACTAGTAATTTAACAAGTCGTGAATGTTGTTATATATAAAACTAGTTGACATGAAAAACAAATCATTCAATTGTTTGTTTCATAATGAACTGTTAGTTTTCTCCATATTCATCAGCTTAATAGTTTAGCTTTATAACATCACTTAGAAATTGCAACAGTCGAGAAACCTGAGACTCCATATAATTTTTGCTTGTAAGTTGCAAGCACCAAATGTTCACAACCTAAGCTTCATGCATGATTGCATGTAGGAACAAAAAGATCATTGCAACTGAAGAATGATATAGATAAATGTACTCTACAGGCTATCATAGATCACTTTCGGATTAAGCATCAAGTAGAACATGCTTGACAATCACACCTTATAACTTGTCCATCCACTGAAGGATACTGTCTTGAGAACAAAATTGCAAATTCTGCATGAAAAATGAGAATCACTGAGCAATGAGAGAATGATAATATAGTGGAAAACTATAGAAGATTGAGATGATGCTTACAGAAAGATCAAAATCTGGAGGAGTATCCAATTCAAGGGTGTTAAGAAAATTTTTGCACTGCAAGCAAAGCTGTTGAAAGTGGTAGAGTTCAATCCAGAATCATTTAAGAGGGTAGAAGAATCTAACATCTCCTTGCATAATAAGATGTCTTCCAAGCCATCAAAGTCACAGTTTTCAACAACAACATGTGATTCACCAGCTAACCATGGAGGTACACCGGTATTGTCCTCATTTTGAATAACAGATGGTGGGGCATGTGATTTTCCAGGTATAGACTTGGCATCCTAATTCATAAATATTGACATTTCAAAAACAAACCAAAGAATGTAGTTGTTTGGAAAAAGAGTGTAAAAAGGTTTTATGACTTTACTTCTATTCTCATTAGTACTTAAAAACAAATTTTAAGAAAAAATCAAGTTCATTGGTTTTTCTAGATGTAACCATCAAATGTTTTGTAGGACTAGAAGTTGAAATACAAATGCAATCTTAAATGCTATGCTTGTTTCTGAGGTAGAATGTTGTATTTGATTTTTCTTTTTCATTTGAATTTCATACAAGAGTATCATCATAGCTTCCTCAAAGCTTAAATTAATCATCAAGGCAAACTAAATGTAAATAGAATGGCTACTACACACCTGGCTGAATGAAAGAAGTTCATTTTCATCAAAATTGTCATCTCAATCAACACATTTTCCTGAACGAGGTCGACTGGGAGGATTTGGTTTTCGGGTTCTTGGACTTGTTTGTGGTGCCATGTCAGAATCTTCAACCACTGAATTCTCTTCATTTGTCTCAGTCTGCTTATTCTGTTGATAAAAGATTTTTGAAACCACATATTCACCATCCTTCTCATCTTCTTCACTCTCTAGATGGTACTGATGTAACACCCAATTGGATTTGTATGGCTTGTATAACACCTCGTAAATTCAAATGTGAATTTATTTGATAAAATGTGGGTTAAAAGGGAAGGATTAGTGAAAATCCTGAAATTGGGGTCAAAATGTGTACCAGGGGCAAAATGGTAATTTGCCAAAAACACAAACCGAGGCATGAAAAATGGAGTTAGGGATCTCAAATGATAAAAATAATGCCGGATATGGACTCAGGGCAAAAATTGAGTGAATAGGCAAGTTTGTGAAAAATTGATGAATAGTGATTTTCCAGTGTAAAATACTACGGTATGAGTGTACCGATAAGTGTGAAATTTTTATCAATATTTTTTGGAAAGAAAAATATGTCATGAACCAGAAAAATAAGTAGATTGAGAATCTGTGATCAGAATTAGTGAACGGATTAAAGTTAAAACGCGTGTGGGACCCGCGGGTGGTTTAAGTGACTTAAAAGTCACAATTACATAGCATTTCCTCCTCCTTTCTTCTTCTTCTTCTCCCGTGCGCACATCCTCCCCCTTGGCCTTTCCCCTTTGATTTTTCTTGGAGCCTTAAACAACTCATTTCTCCACCAATCTTAGCAATGTTTGTGTTGAAATTTATTGGAAATGGCCTTCTAAACAGATTGGTGCTAGTGGCAAGCCTTGAATCTAGCTCTATTTTGCGAAATCTCCCCTCCATGGCCGCGGCTCAAGCTTTAGATTTGTGTTCATGGAGCTTCTAGGTGCTTCAATGGAGAAGTATGTTTGGGTGGAGCCTTGTGCCTTGCATTTGGGTGAGTTTCTTTGTATTTAAATGGTTGTATCGTAGGATTTGAATTATGAACCCTAAAGAGGGCTTAGTTGATTGATGTGTTTAGAGAGCTCAAATGGAAAATGTGCATTAGATGATTATGTCTTAGAATGATGTATTTGAGCTAGAAATGCAATAAAAATTATTCGTGAAAAATGCTCATAACTTAGGATTTTTGAATGATGCCTAAGATTTGGGAAAAACGATTTATGTAAGAAATGGATTGATAAGTTGTTGCGTGATGTGTTAATATGATTACATGATGAATGAAAGTGTTAAATTGAATTGAAAAGCCTTGGGGCATACTTCTTGAAGAATTCGAATTATGAAGAAAAGTAAGGAAAAATGATGTAAAAATGGTGTAGTTGAGGTTGAATTATTGAAAATGATGTTTAAATGGATAATGGTATAGTGTGATATGGTGGAATGAGAAGAAAGAATGTGTGATGCATGATGTATTTGGTAAATTGATCTATAAAAGAGATTGAAGTAAAATAATATGGAAAATAGCCTTAGGCTTAAGTGGTTATGTTGGTTAGCATTATTGTGAAGATAATTGACTATATGTGATTTATGATGATCATGATTGTTGATCAATATAGGTTGCCTCTCTTGGACGCTATGGGAGCGGATTAAGCTTGGAGCATACGTATGGAGCATTGGCTCGGTGTTGAGGTAACCTTTAGAACTGGGGTTTAGTCCCTTGTGTGCTCCACCACACCTAGTGGAGGGTTGTGGTTGGATTTTGTGTCATTGGACATTGTGTGATTATGTGTTTCATGCTTTATTGTTTGATATGTGTGAAATTGTTTGGTCACTGGCCAGTTGACGTGTGTTGGTTTGGACATCCGCTGGATAATTCCGCTGGGAATTCCAGTTGGGTTTTGCCGTGGGGTCGACTCTGGGAGCGAAACCAGGATGATCCAAACGTGGGACTTCCGCTGGATAGGGCTCATGAGGAGTTCCAGTTGGGTTTTGCCATGGAGTCTTCTCAACCATGGGAGAGGCGCCAAGAAGGTCTCGGGAGTTATAAGATGGAGTCCTTGAAAGTAATCCAATTGTGGATGTTCTCGGTTTGTCTTCAGTTGTTTGTGATATTGTATGTCATGCATTTTACATAATGTTATTGTTGCACATTGAGTGAGCCATGGGGTGGAGAAGCCTCCAGGGCCCTTGGTTTACTGAGATATATTTGTATATCTCACCCCGTGTTTGGTGGCATCATTTCAGGTTAGGTTGAGCCTGGAGGAGTGGAGCATGAGGTGCATACGAGAGGCACAACATGTTAGAGGATTCGATTGGAATACACCTTGCATATTGTTAATGCTTTGGCTTTAGATCATGAACTTGTGCATGTTGAAAACGCCATGCCTTGTATGCTCATGACTATATGTTGAGTACTACAAAATTTATGTATATTCATGCCTTTAGTTTCTATTGTTATTTTGGTGAGCATGGGACTTGTCCATGGCCACACCTAATGTATTTTGAGGCATTGAACATTTATGATGTAAAATGAGCCATATGATGTGTAAATGGCAACATAATTGGTGAATGAGGTAAATAACATATTGGTATTAGATTATGTATGATGAAAGGGCCTAGAGCCTACATTAGTGTATGTGTAAGGTTTATGTGGAGTATTAAGGTGTTAGGAATGGATTACACCACTCATTTTGAACTGCAAAAGCTGTCATCTGTCATTTTTAAGGCATAGTAATCGATTACCCAAGCATGGTAATCGATTACCATGCAACAGGGGACGAAATTCTGGCTACTGTCTGCCTGGTAATCGATTACCAGAGCCTTGGTAATCGATTACCTAGTGCAGTAATCGATTACCAAAGCTTGGTAATCGATTACCAGAGATCAGGGATTGAAAAATTGGCTACTGCCTCATTTTGGTACCTTGGTAATCGATTACCACCCCCCTGGTAATCGATTACCATAGTGAAAATGTTGAAAATCATGTTTTTTTAGACTAAAAGAAAAGGGCTTAATTTAGTCTGTAGAACTCCAAATGGTGCGCGGTTTGAAACCACGCGTAGCTAAGGTATAAGACTACAACATGGTAAGATGTGAGAGTAACATGATAAGTGTAAATGGGTTGAGTAAAAAGAAAGATTAGAGATTTTAGTAAACTGATTGATTCCGCGAATTGCATTTACAATTATAGTGTTGTTTTAATTGATTACGGAAAAGGTTATGGTTTACTAAAAGGAAGGTGTTAAAAGAAAAAAAAAAGTTGCCCGTAATTTAGTTAACTCAATTACTGTGATTGTAACTGCACTTAATATCATAATCAATGTTAACAATACTGGTACGTAACGGGCTGTTACAGCTTGGACCCTTTCTTAGATCTTATATAAAGTACCATGATCTTTTTAAAGCCCTTATGTACTCCATCTTCTATTACAGGTTTGGTTTTACCAGTCTTGTGCCAGCGCACATGCTCCTCAGTCAAACCATGTTGATCATGAATCTTTCTACGCTTTCTTTGTCCAGTATCATATGCATTAACTGTTCCGTGAAAGAAATGGACACTACTCCCATCTTTCTTAGCACCTAAAACAATACAGGTATAATTTGATTAGAGAAGGTGCTCCAGAAAAAAATGCATTTAGTCTGAAATTGGTCAGACCAACTTGCAAATTCAATAGTCATGATCTATGTAACACTGACACCGACACGGGACACGAGATACGACACGACATGAAACTCCGATACATTAATTCTAAAAAATGTTAAATTTCAATACGTTTGGACAAATTTTGATATTATATAATATTTTTTATTTATATAGTGTATATTATATTTAGTATTTAATAATTTAACAAAAAAATAAAGTTAAACTTATAATACCCATCAATTTTGCAAAGAAACATAATATATTCCAAATGTTTATATTAAACACAATAAAATCGTAATAGTAATATAATGAATCTAATAGTTGGAACTCAAAATGATACGCAACGTAACCTTTGAACCTTTTCTGAGTCTTTGCAACGAGTATTGAAGTGTCGGAGTATAGGTGAGTGTCGGGAAGTGTCGGACATGACACGTCGGGATTTTTGAAGTGTCGGTGCTTCATAGGTCAGGATTGTATAAAGTGAATTAGAAGATAATTATTAATATCTTGCTTGCCCACTAAGTCAGGAAGGTTTTAAGTAGTCTTCTTTGATTTTTTTGTCAGGTTTAGCATATTGACTTCATTTTATTGGTGTATTAGTCAATTGAGTATTGTGAAAAGAATGGTAAATGTTTAAATATCTGAAAGGAAAAGATCAGAGAACCCTCACCTGGAAGATTTTCAGGATGTGTGTAGCAAATACCCTGGTCTCCTTCTATAGTTTGGATGAACTCATGGATAAACATGTGCTTCTCTTTGTTTCCAATACAACAATATCTTCCACTAACACTGTTACTGTTTTCTTCACCACTAGCAATATCTTTTATAATGATAAATTCTTATAAAATAAGGAAACAATTTGGATTATTTCAAGTGAACAAATCATCGTGTGATTATATTATTTAAGGAAAAAAGTAATTATTATTTTAAATGATATAAAGTTGTGTCATTTTAAGATATAGAAATAAAATAATATTTTAAGATATACATAAGAGAATCCAAATACAATCATCAATCATCCGATATTATCAGATTAATATAATTCATTTTAAAATCGGGCAATTGTTATTCGTGATTTGGTGGTATTTGGAAGATATTTTATATGCATTTAATGATAAGGATTAGAAGATTTTAATGTTTTTCCTTTTTTAATTGGTAATGCATTGTATAATACTATTTAGGATAAAAATAAATATTTTTAATAAAAGTATCATTTAATAAAGAATTTATATAATTCTTAAAAAAATGTCATATGATATCAGTTTTTATAAAAATTTATTGATAAGTGTGTCCAAAACATAAATTAATTTTTATAATTTTTTTAAAATATTTTAAAAATTAATATATTGAAAAAATATTTTTTTTAATATATTAAAATTAAAATAACATATTGATTTTTAGGATTACACTGGTCAACGATGTTAATATATCAATATCTTATCAGGCCTTATCCCTCCCCCTTAGGGCCTGTTTGGTGCAGTGGCGTACCCACAGCTAAACCAGCAGGTACCTTGGCACCTGCTTGGTTTTTTTTTACTTATTATCTAATTAATTATTATTAACTAATGTGAAAATTATAATTTGGCATCACCTAAATAAAAAATTAAATACTCGATACAAAGTAACAACAAACCATCTAAATGCAAACAAATAATAAGGAACATGTATAGTGTGTTTATTTTTGTGTTCTACCTTTTTTATATTTTATCCCGTATATTTGTTTTTTCCTGCTTTATTCTAATCAGTTATGTTATTTATTTTTACTCCTATTATTTAAAAAAAGAAAGATTTATAAACTTAATCCCAAAAATGATTTGTTGACTTATTTCAAAATTTGGGCCCAACTAAACCAAATAAACCCATTTAAAAGTAGGAAAAATGGTTTGTCCATTTAAATGACACAAGATTGTATACTTTTAGTTTTTGACACTATATCTTGACGATAAAACATAGTTATAATGTTATCAAAAAAAAAAATATAGTTATAATATGAAAAATTGCTTCTTTTTTGTATTTCATCAGTCACTTCAGTAGACTTAGAGAGAGAGAAAAAATAACTTTTCATATTATATCTATGTCTTACCGATAAGACATGGTATTAAAAACTAAAAGGACACAATTTATGTATTTTAAAAGAACAAACACTTAACCCTTAAAAGTAACAATCATGAAACTAAATGAATAACAGGACTATAATTATGAAAGATGAAGGTCCGTTGAACTATTTTATTTTGGGTTATTGCACACACAAACAATAGTCAAAAACCTAATTCCCAAATGTAACAGCCCGTTACGTACCGGTATTGTTAACATTAATTATGATATTAAGCGCAGTTACAATCACAGCAGTTCATTTATAAAAATGAGAATAAACTTTTTCCGATTATTACGCGAACAGTAAAAGTATAAAAAGCGTAATAATAAAAAGATGTGACCGTAACTGAAACACTAGCGGAAGACTTTCTTAACTATTTATACACTTTATTTTATTACCTACAAGATACTAAGGGGTTCCCATAAACCCACTTAGCCAATTCCTCACTTTTACGTTTTTACCACTTAACCTGACTTGCTAATTTGTTTTTCCACGAACACAAAATAAAACTACAAACTTAGACTCCAGGTTATCTTTTTTCCTTATTCAATTACCTTTCTAACAAGCTATCACACACTCGATTCCGAGCTCGTGAGCTCCGGTTATCGCCGTTTGAAGTTGGACAACAACATTGCCTACCAACTCCAAAACAGCCTAAAACCTCCAAACTTCATGGAATAAACTGCACCTAACCACAAGGACACTGCCTCTCAAACTTTTACACCATAAACTAGACACCTCAAACTTCGATTTGATATATCGTACGCTTAATTTGACCAAGTAACGAAGCGGGAATTAATTTCTCAAAACAACCTCAAATCTGCCAACAAAACAGGGCAGAACAGGGCAGTGTGTTACAACAGCCCCCATGGGCTGCGCACACCACCAATGAACCTAGGCTTTTGACACAACATAGCGGACATCTTAAGCTTCAAAATGGCGTATGGCACGTCCCAATAGGTTCCTTCTTACCCTTCTTCTTGCCCTTCTTCTTCTTGGCTTTTCCTTTGGGCTTAAGGGGGTCACCTTTTCCAGGCTCCTTACCCTTTCCCTTGGCCTTGCTAGGCCCACCAATCAAAAGAGCCTGTGTCCTATCCTTCTTGATAGACACTTCAACTGTTGTTAACATGCTTAACAACTCAGGCAAGCTCACTTGCATCCCATGCATATTGTAATTCATGATGAATTGACTGAAGGAAGGTGGAAGTAAGGTGAGGACTAAGTCATTACTTAGCTCGGCATCCATGATGAAGCCTAGGTTTCCTAGCTTCTCAATCAGCCCAATCATCTTGAGAACATGGCTGCCAACAGACATGCTCTCAGTCATCCTACAAGAGAACAGTTCTCTTGAGGCCTCATACCTCTCATGCCTGCCTTTAATATCATACAACTCCTTGAGATGTACGATAATAGAGGGAGCATCCATATGCTCATGCTGCTTTTGCAGTTCAGGCGACATGGATGCCAACATGATGCATACTGCCATCACATTGTCATCCAAGTGTTGTTGGTGGGTTACGAAATCAAATTCCGCAAACCCTTCTTCCCCTTCCCGTGGAGCTACGGGTATTACAGCATCTAAAACGTAGGCAATCTTTTCGGCCCTTAGAACTATTCTTAGGTTCCGATACCAGTCCATAAAATTTGAACCGGTCAGTTTATTCGTATCGAGTATTGAACGCAGTGATAGTGGATTAGTCATACTATAAGCTGAAAAGGATGTAAAGATAGTTTTAGTTAATATACGGTTATGTAGTTAAAAGCAAATTATTAAAGACTTGAAATAATTTTCCCCTCCCACTATTTTATCTAAGTCAATGACACTTCCTTTTGACTTAGGGTTAATCTACTTTAGATTTTACCTTAGTGGGATTAAGAGTGCGATTATTTATTTTAATCTCCGTCTGTGACCGCAAGATTAATTTAAATAATGGGTTGATCTTTATCAACAGTATCTCATACCCTCTCTTAACATTAGGTTGATAACTCTTTGTCACTTAGTGGTGCATCTCATGCAACCAACCTAGCACCATTACCCTAAGCACATAAGCCCGGCTGTGCCTGCAACTTATGTCTTAGTTAAGCATTAAACCAGCACCCTAAGTGTCTTACACTTCAAACACTACTCTAGCTCAACGAAATAGTGGGTCCCAACTGAGTTGTGGAGCACCACTATGTAGAAGAGTTTTGAGTAGCATTGGTGGTGGGAAGTAATCATATGCTTAATTATTTATTCCTTTTAAGGGTTCCTTTTATCTTGGGGTTAATTAGGTTCCATCAAAAGCATATTGTAAGTTATCATGCTAGTCGTTACCTATGTCAAACATCTATCGGTATACACTAGTCGCTATTGGACAAACATAATAACCATACAAAACGCGATTTGCCCAATTCATGCATACTAGACGTTCTAATCATACATGCATATAAACAGTTTATATTGAGATAGCCATGGTGCTCGCACTTTTGTGCTTTTTGCTTCTTTAAGCAACGGCCGCTTGTCATCTATACGCCACTAGCCTATTTCTCTAATTACAAATAATTAAAGAAACTCCATAACATCTTTGGAGGGACAAAATTACAAAATTTAAATTACAAATACACTTGTAAATTAAAAGGCGCGATTACACATTAATTTAAAATTCAAAATTCAAATCCGGGCACCGTGACCATCCCCTTCCTGTTTGTACCTGAAAAGTTCAAAACTTGCAAACACAAACATTATATTATCACATAACATTTTCACATGTATTTTGACATTTAACATTTAAACATCAAAATAACATCAAGATTCATAATCTTAAATTTCTCATTGGCCGAATTTAAAAACAATTTTAATTCAAATTTTGTTAATTCTTTCTCAAAGAAAACAAAATTAAACCATGCATGTAGCCATAAATTCCTTCATGGCCGAATCATATAGGTGACTATATGATAAATTTTGTCACGAAATTTCATGCATATAAACATGACACAATTCATGGAGAAAAATAAGAAATCATTCAAGGTACTCTTAGTACCCTCCATGGCCGAATCTACCCTTTCAAAAAGGGTGTTCCTTTAAAACTTTCATAAAGAAAAATAAACTAAACCATAATGCATAATGTTTTATGAACACAGAATCAAATTTACATGTTCATAAAAACAAAAACTTTAACACTTTAAAGGATTTGTGATTCAAAATCCATATGCAGAATTTAAACTTTAACCCTTTAAAGATTTTTTGACCGTGAAAAACTCCTTTCACAAACAAGGTACCATCACCCGTCGATGGTAAAGCAACCAGGCTCTGATACCACTTGAAAGTAAACTGGCCTATGAAGGCCGATGCATGTAAGGTGTAAAACAAAAATTTTACTGCGGAACATACATGCACACATAGGTTCATGCTTTAAGATAGCATGATGTTACCTTGTTTTTGGCCTGATCAGTCAGGGAGATCAGATGTCAGGCTCGAAGGGTTCAAACCCTCTAATGGTGATCCACACCACCGTTCGTCAATGATGCAAGAACCCTTTCTTGAAAGCCACCAGATGAACACCATAGTGAGGCTTGCTATGCGCACAAGTGGTGAAGGTGGAGGCTAGGTATTCTGTTTGAAAAGGTGTAGTGAACTACCCTACAGAATGGTGCATAGATGGAGGAGAGTTAGCTAGGTTTTCTTAAAACCCTAAGGTGAGGAACAAGTGTTATGCGCACACTTGGAGAGGAGGAGAGATTTAAATCATTCAAAATGAAAACCAACTTTCAAACTACTTTGAAGTTTGCGCACGGAACAGTGAGGATAAGGTGGAGCTGTTGCAAAACCAATTTTGCCAACAACCTCAAATCTTATCCACATGAAATTAAGTTCAAAATAATTTAAACTTAAATTCATAAACTATCATATAGTATACTTTTCATGCGCATAATTCAGCCCTAGAAGGGGTCCAAATATATTGAGTAGTTGCATTCAAAATTTGAATCAACTCACCCACTGATTCCCTCAACCACCAAATCTGAATGGAGCTTTGTTTTAAGTGATAAGATAACATCCTTATCACTTAAACTTGCGCACCAAACAGCCCAAGGAAGTGCTCCAAAGATACTTCTTGATCCAAGGAATATGCTCCAATAAGATCCTGTCTTATCCTTTTGTTATGAAACAACTTTTCAAAGCCAATTCAAATTCGAATTCAAACACTTGAATTCAAATGTTCAAACATTCAAATTCAAAATTGAAAATTCAAAATTTCAAATTTCAAATTCAAAATTCAAATTTCAAAATTCAAATTCCAAATTCAAATTTCAAAATTCAAATTTCAAATTTCAAATTCAAAATTCGAATTTCGGAATTCAAATTCCAAATTCAAATTGCAAAATTCAAATTTCAAATTCAAAATTTGAAATTCATATATTTGATTATTAATTTAACTAATTAAATTAATTAGTAATTAATGGCTTGGACTATCCAAGCCCATTAATAAGCTCCATGCACCACCCACCCATTTAGGTGGGCTTCTAAACAGCTTCTTGGGCTAACAACCATTATTAGGCCCAATACCTTTAAAGCTAGTCCATCATGACTACAAGGTGTTAGTGTGTGACCCATTAGGTCCAACTTAGCTTCTGTCATAACTGGGCTTGGGCCCAACAAGCCCACAACCCAATTAATGACAACACAGAGCACTAGCAATGCTTTGTTGCCCCAGAACTAGTCAGATTAATGACTTGATCATCCTATTGCACATATTTGGTTACCGTATGTATTTCCCTTCATCTCGGTTATCTTCCCATTAACCTAGGGTAAGGAAATGTATCAACCCCTGCGGTTTAGGGTAAGCTTTATTCGAAATAGGGAATCTTCAATTTACTGACTCTAAACGCAGATCATCCCATGATCTCTTTTACTATGCATAGATTCCCGAGTCCCTGTAAATTTCATCCCGATTGAATTGAAGTTGAAGGAGAGAAGAGAGTGGCTTGAAGCAATGCCTCTGCAGATTTCTCGCACCAAACATTCTTCGTTTTTTGATTTCCTGGGTTTTCACAGTAACAAGCAAAAGGGCAAACAGAAATAGGGTTTTTGAAGGTTTTGCCAAACACGCCTCTAGTTGTTTTCTTTTATAATTCTTTTAATTACTAAAGTAAGGCTAATTTGCATATTATTACCAAAGTGTCGAGTTGGTGTTTTGACCCAAAATCAGAAAAAATTTACTGAATTAATGGAAAATTCAAGTATTTTATCAAAATAATATAATCTTATGTCTAACTGTGCATTCGCTTATGCACAAATCGTGTATTTTTTTTATAAGTGACTTGAATGCTTGATGTGTCTTCCTACATTATTTCGAGGGGAAAGATCTTCTTACTACTAAAAAAGTTCACCACTTTTATAACCAAATTTATTAGTGTTGATTTTCGTCAATCTAACGGTTGTAATTTATTAAGAATTAATAATTAATTAAAAGTATTACCCAATAATTTTCAATAAATTACAACCGTTAGATTGACGAAAATCAACAGTGATAAGATTGGATGTAAAGGTGAAAAACTTTTTTCGTGGTAAATAGATCCTTCCCCTTATTTTGATAAATCTTTTTAAAATTTTGCGCCTATTGGGATAGTGGTTTCGAATTTTGCATCAAGATGGTCAAAAGGTCGTGTCAAGTTTGAGTTTTTTTTTTTTTTTTGCTTTGAAAATTTCCTTTAGATTTAATTATTAGTTTAATTTTTTAATTTTTTTTAAACGGGTTGAGAGTCTACCAATTTTTTAAGTATCCATATGTTGTTTATCTTTACCATCTCTTATAAAGTTTTTCACCCTCATTTTATAACTCTTTTCTAAATGACTTGAACAATTATCACTCATAGATTCTTAAAGACAGAAGGATCATAAAATATACGTATGGATCATTATCAAAAAATTTCAGATACACAGAATCCCTTAAAATGATAAGCATATAGAGCATACATGCTTCTTTTTTAGAAGAGATTATGCTAATAACATTATGGGATTAAAATTTCCATTAAACTTTTATTCTAGCAGCTGAGACATAAAATAAGTTAGGGCCTACCATTTTATTTTCTCTCAAATATTTCACCTTTCTCTCACATATTTCACCTTTTTCTCTCTTCATTGTTGGGTCTGCTACAAGAAAGAAAGTAAAGAAAGTTCTGCTGCAACAACGGAAGTTTTATTCCTTAACATTATACTAGGTTTTTGGAAAGAAAAAAAAGAAACTTATAGAGTATTCATGGAGATAAGAACACACTAATTTTATTTCTATTTCAATATCTTCCATCTTATAAATAACAAGTTTCGTTTTATGGACAAGGAAGTAGAACATAAATGTCAAATCCAAGGCCCAAAAAGTAACCTTTTTGACAAAACACTACCATTGTTGTTAAAATCTCGATTTATCACTATGATTTTACGTTTTTATGATTTTCTCCATCAAAACGATTTTACTAATATTGCAAATGCTTTTACGTGTTGGCGATTTTTTATGATTTTTTTACATTAGTAATTTGCGTTTTATGATTTTTTAATCCGGTTTCAATTTTACATAAGATCTTGATTTTGACAACATTGAACACTACAATCCAAAACAATAAAGTAACTTTTGACTTTAGCACGTTACAATCCAAATCATTAAAGTAGCTTTGTCTAAAGTGACTTTTCTAAAAATGACTTTTTTATTTTAAAAATGTTTGTGAGGATTGATTACGTGGGTGTCAGATTGAGCTCTCTCCTTTGTTCAGAATTAAGATTGCTATAAAAAGTACCATACTAAGACTGATTAGCTTTTATCTTTTCATGCATGATCTCATTCATGACCTCTGCATTAGGATATTGAGAATCTTCAAAATAAGAATTGAACCCTTGAGGTCTAACTAGTTCATCAACAATATTATGAAAAGGAATTACTGCTTAGCCTTGTGATGAACTTGGGCTGATTAGGTCAGGATGTGTAACGGTATATCCAAATGTTAAATACTTCAAATTATTATTTATTGTCATCAAATGTTATTAATTTAATCTCAATTAATAATAATTTATAACTATTTTGATGTTAAAAATTATTCAGGCACCTAATTGATGTAATAATATTTTAAAAACTAAATTAATATTCTAAGAAAATGGGTATAAAAAAAATTTTGAGTTCTCATTTCTTAGCACGTGATACAAATGTGACATTTTTCATAACTCAGTTGAACAATTGTTGGGTAAATATATAGTTTCATGATTATTCCAGGTCAAATAATGAAAATTAGAAAATAATGCATTCTTAAAAGGCTAGTTGTGAAGCGGGAAAAATCATTCGTTTTAATATTTCTTTCTCAAGGTCATTTTTTTGTTTAAATTAGTAATTTACTTCTCAAAATTTGTCTAAATTTAATCATTTGTGTACCGTTTGTGCGGAATATGGGAGTGAGATGCATCGTTTAGTATTCGAAATAAAGTATTTAATCACAATACTAAACCAAATTTAAACTTGTAAAGATTGTTTAAATTTGACCCAGTTCTAATGATAATATGTTGAATTGGGTTAGATATAGAACTAGAGACATTGTGATACTGCATAACATTCTAAAAAATTAATTATTAAAATTTGTGGATTGATTAGCAAAATCTCAAGTTGGTGATTTAATATAAAACTATATCCGTGGAGTTTGTGACTATGAACTAACAAAAATAGCATAATCTAAATAAAATGTAATGCTAGACATAATTGAATAAACTAGTAATTTAACAAGTCGTGAATGTTGTTATATATAAAACTAGTTGACATGAAAAACAAATCATTCAATTGTTTGTTTCATAATGAACTGTTAGTTTTCTCCATATTCATCAGCTTAATAGTTTAGCTTTATAACATCACTTAGAAATTGCAACAGTCGAGAAACCTGAGACTCCATATAATTTTTGCTTGTAAGTTGCAAGCACCAAATGTTGACAACCAGAGCTTCATGCATGATTGCATGTAGGAACAGAAAGATCATTGCAACTGAAGAATGATATAGATAAATGTACTGTACATGCTATCATAGAACACTTTCGGATTAAGCATCAGCATCAAGTAGAACATGCTTCACAATTACACCTTATAACTTGTCCATCCACTGAAGGATACTGTCTTGAGAACAAAATTGCAAATTCTGCATGAAAAATGAGAATCACTGAGCAATGAGAGAATGATAATATAGTGGAAAACTATAGAAGATTGAGATGATGCTTACAGAAAGATCAAAATCTGGAGGAGTATCCAATTCAAGGGTGTTAAGAAAATTTTTGCACTGCAAGCAAAGCTGTTGAAAGTGGTAGAGTTCAATCCAGAATCATTTAAGAGGGTAGAAGAATCTAACATCTCCTTGCATAATAAGATGTCTTCCAAGCCATCAAAGTCACAGTTTTCAACAACAACATGTGATTCACCAGCTAACCATGGAGGTACACCGGTATTGTCCTCATTTTGAATAACAGATGGTGGGGCATGTGATTTTCCAGGTATAGACTTGGCATCCTAATTCATAAATATTGACATTTCAAAAACAAACCAAAGAATGTAGTTGTTTGGAAAAAGAGTGTAAAAAGGTTTTATGACTTTACTTCTATTCTCATTAGTACTTAAAAACAAATTTTAAGAAAAAATCAAGTTCATTGGTTTTTCTAGATGTACCCATCAAATGTTTTGTAGGACTAGAAGTTGAAATACAAATGCAATCTTAAATGCTATGCTTGTTTCTGAGGTAGAATGTTGTATTTGATTTTTCTTTTTCATTTGAATTTCATACAAGATGATCATCATAGCTTCCTCAAAGCTTAAATTAATCATCAAGGCAAACTAAATGTAAATAGAATGGCTACTACACACCTGGCTGAATGAAAGAAGTTCATTTTCATCAAAATTGTCATCACAATCAACACATTTGCCTGAACGAGGTCGACTGGGAGGATTTGGTTTTCGGGTTCTTGGACTTGTTTGTGGTGCTATGTCAGAATCTTCAACCACTGAATTCTCTTCATTTGTCTCAGTCTGCTTATTCTGTTGATAAAAGATTTTTGAAACCACATATTCACCATCCTTCTCATCTTCTTCACTCCCTAGATGGTACTGATGTAACACCCTATTGGATTTGTATGGCTTGGATCCTTTCTTAGATCTTATATAAAGTACCATGATCTTTTTAAAGCCCTTATGTACTCCATCTTCTATTACAGGTTTGGTTTTACCAGTCTTGTGCTAGCGCACATGCTCCTCAGTCAAACCATGTTGATGATGAATCTTTCTACGCTTTCTTTGTCCAGTAGCATATGAATTAACTGTTCCGTGAAAGAAATGGACACTACTCCCATCTTTCTTAGCACCTAAAACAATACAGGTATAATTTGATTAGAGAAGGTGCTCCAGAAAAAAATGCATTTAGTCTGGAATTGGTCAGACCAACTTGCAAATTCAATAGTCAGGATCTATGTAACACTGACACCGACACGGGACACGAGATACGACACGACATGAAACTCCGATACATTAATTCTAAAAAATGTTAAATTTCGATACGTTTGGACAAATTTTGATATTATATAATATTTTTTATTTTTATAGTGTATATTATATTTAGTATTTAATAATTTAACAAAAAAATAAAGTTAAACTTATAATACCCATCAATTTTGCAAAGAAACATAATATATTCCAAATGTTTATATTAAACTCAATAAAATCGTAATAGTAATATAATGAATCTAATAGTTGGAACTCAAAATGATACGCAACGTAACCTTTGAACCTTTTCTGAGTCTTTGCAACGAGTATTGAAGTGTCGGAGTATAGGTGAGTGTCAGGAAGTGTCGGACATGACACGTCGGGATTTTTGAAGTG
>JAVKPL010009966.1:0-40778 GCA_032173675.1 Gastrolobium villosum
TTCCTTACTTTCTTAATCCCCACCTCCCCTGGACTCCTTTCTCACTCCCTTTTGTTCTATTTATTTTGTTATTTCCCCGCTTTTTCCTTCAATCAATTCTTTTAGTGGTTCTTAACTAATTAGCTGTCAATAACATAGTAACAGATACTGACTCAGGCCCTACTCTTCTATGTTCGCCCCCTTTTTGCCTAACATAGACCTTAGTAACTGGGGGTTTACTAACAATCACAAGCTCTATTATACAACATTATAGTTTTTGCTTTAGCTGGGTTTGTATTGGTGGACCTCTTTCAACTTTTTGGATGCATTCATGTATTCAACTGTACCTTGGGACATCATGTAACAGAGATGCATAGGTTTGAATGCAGAACCATATAAATACGGGTTTAACTTTTCTGTAGTTAATTGCAGAAAAAAATTATTTGCTCTAAATTGCAGAAAAGTTATCTGCAATACTCTATGTATTCCGGGGAGTACATAGTGTAACTTTGAAATCTAAACAAAAATAGAATTCATTTCAAAAGTTACACTATGTACTCCTGCTGCAGATAACTTTTCTGCAATTAATTCCAGAAATATTTTTCCCTATAAATTTTTGGACTATATTACTCATACAATTAGAGATATGTTGTCTTATGTTGTAGATACAATCATGTGGTAGGTCCTATTATTTATTAAAAAATAAAATAAGAGAGGCACGAGAATCAACGGGTCTGTAGAAAGTTATATTACTCTCATGCAATATGAGAGTAATATAACCCATAAATATATATAGTAATTTTAGATTTCTTTCCTGGTGTCGGCCTTTGTTAATGATGTGTACAGTCTGCTAATAAACAGATATCTGGGAAAGACAAAACTACCCTAATGGTTCTGCAACAATTACACCCACATCCAATTCTTCTCAACGACCAAGGCCTTACCCAGTGCCAATAATTAATTCAGAAAATTTTCAACAGTCCGCTAGGATATCAACACCTGATCGATTTTCAGATTATGCAGTAAATTATTCCCAAGGTAATATATGTATTTATTCTTCTGCTTCAATTTTCTCTTGTGCTTCTAAATTTCCATTTTATTTGAAAAAAAAATAAAGAATCATCTTATTGGAACTTTGCTTGCTGAGCAATTTTTTTTTTTTTCATTTTGTAAATCCAATGCCAGTTTCTCCTCGTGGAACTGACCAATCTAGTGGGTATGGATCTCACTACAGTGGCAACCAATTATGAATACAGTCGGAGAGCTTTTGGGGCATCATTGGATAGCATAGCCGATCTAGCTCACGCCGCTAGATAATAAGTAGTCCAATCTCTTAACCATCTTACTAAAGATTTGAGATATTAATCTTTCATTAAATATTAGTTATGTGTCTTAGAAGAATGGAAATGGGAAATATTCAATATCTAGTGGAATGCATATGCTTTAAGCAAAGCCATTGTTGTAGGTCTACTTATGTACTTCGTTATCCAGGTGGGTTGGTGCTTATGAGCTTAACGATTGTGTTTCCCTTATGAGTGAAGAATTCTTTCTATTTACTTCAGTAGGTTAAACTCTAAAATGTACAGTTTCTTAATGCTTGCCTTTCTTTCTGCTTTGGTTTTTGTGTAAGGTGGTTTTCTCCCTGTGATATTTAATTGAATTCATGTTGGGTATTGTTTCCTAGATCAACGTTGAATGAAGGGATCTGAGCAATTTTTAGCTCTTTGTTTTCCTCTATGATCATGAAGGGACATTTGTTCCTCAGTAATTTTTTTCAGATGTCAAAATCACACAGTATAACTAATGAATGAAATAACACGGAAACCAAAAATCTTCTTGTGGTATATGAGATCCAATATTTTCCCTTTGTAATGTTATGTTCCACAAGTGTAGTGTTATTTTTAAGTTTGGTTTTGTTCTCTCCTAAATTATGTAGTTCTTAAGTGGGATTCAGTTTTGATTTGTCTCAGTGGGTTCTTGCTGCTCATCTCCAAATGTGGAAAAGCCCATTGCACCATGAATAACTTTTTTTTTTTAATGCTTGTCTGCGCGCACATGCGCGTGTATATATATATATATATATATATATATATATATATATATATATATATATATAGTCGTTCTTTACATAGGATTTGTCAATGCTCGAATTTGATTATCGAAAGGATCGGCTGAGGAGACTTAAAAAAATGTAAAAATTTATAATATAATTATGTGATAAAAAAAGTTATGTAATAGTTTAACAGTGACTTTAAAAGTTATGTAATAGTTTAAGAGTGACTTTAACCTACATTTGTATAAATTGCATTTGCGTCAGCTTTTGTTAGCTTTTCTATTTCTATTAACTTTCTTTTATCGCACTTCTGAAACAAACGTTACACTCATGTTCTATATGTTATTAACAAATTTATTAAAATTTGAGTAAAGAGGTGTAAGCAGAGAGGTGAAAAACAAGTGTGCATGTTAGCTCCCTACAATGGAAACAAGTGTGCATGTTAGCTCCCTACCATGGAATTTTTCTCTTATACTCTCAAAAGAAGAGAATTAAATTTGTTAAAATTTGAGTAAAGAGGTGTAAGCAGAGAGGTGAAAAACAATTGTGGATGTTAGCTCCCTAGCATGGAATTATCCTCTTATACTCTTAAAAAAGAGAGAATTATAATGGGGAAAGTATATTTTCATGTTATATGAAATTGTTCATCCGCATCGAAAAGATGTGACTCTTTTTTAAAAAATAAATAAATAAAATTAATGAATCATATTTTATTTGTCTTTTAACATAAGTGAACTTGACTCCTATTATATAAGAAAAATAATCCCATTATAATATGCCTAATGAATATTTCAATGCTTTAGCAGTTGCTGTCTCCCCTGATTTAGGGAAAAAGAAAGCAATGATTATTGTTTGACTTATGCCCAACCAGTGAGTTTTGTTTACATATCATTGACTCTTTCATTCTTCTGATGCATTTTTCCTTTAATAAGTGCCATTTGGTTAACAAAATTATACATTTATACTAGTTCGTTGCTTTTGCAGAATTATTGCAAATGGCAGATGAAACCATTTGGCATTCAGAAAATTTCCCCAAAGAAACCGAAGAAAGTTATATTTTTTGGTTTCGCCATGCGGGAATCTGACATAAAATTTTATAGTTGATTCGTTTAGCTAATGGCGTTACACTTTTATATCATCCCACGAAGAGGGAAAGAAATTCTAATATATTTAGACATTTAATTTAATGATATTTTTTAATCAAGCATGTCTTTAATTACGTGATATCATGTAGTTTACTTTCAGTTAATTATATTAAGGGTTTTATAATTCTCATATAACATAAAAATTGCAATTTTCCTACACCCTTCAATTTCCATGCTGATGTGGGTCATATACATAATTTTTTCTAACATATGGGTTCCACATACTTTATATCTCTACAACATGAGATTTCAATTATAATGTTACATGAGAATTATAAAACCCTTAGGGGCCGTTTGGTATGCGGGGTTCTTCGGGATTCCCGGAAAACTGAATTTTTCTAAATTTTAAATTTCCGGATATTATCATAAACTGGATGTAAAAATTATATTTTTGAAAATTGAGATTCTCGGATAAATAAAAATTTCTCCTGTACCAAACGCCCCTCTCATATTAATCTCCCTTGAGATTAGCAATTATAATATTGACAATTTTCTTATTCAGAAAAGGAAAAAGTTCAAAAAATTTCCTGTGAATTTGCTTTGTATCACTTACTTCCCTATGTTTTTTTATTTATTATTTATCCCCTTTTTTTTTCATCCACACTCATCCTTAACACTATTAGAAACTTAACTAATATGTCAATTTTACCCTTATTAGAATAAGAGAAGACTCATGCTAAAAAAATATAAGACAAAAAAGTTGAAAACTTACAACACTTGTAAAAAAGAATAAATGTAAAAAACAAAATAGAAGAATAAAAAAAGTTAAATTTGTTTAAATCAAAAGAGAAGAAAATAAAGTATGAATAAAAAACAGAAGAAAAATAAGATCAAATATGTTTAAAACTTATATCATTGACAAAAAAGACTAAAATTAAAAAAAAAATGAATATAGTCTAAATAAAAAAGAATAAAATAAATTGAAGAAAAAGATAAAAAAAAATAGAAGAATGAAAATTGAAAAATATATTATTGTAAGTTTTCAACACATTTTTTTTTTTTCCTTTTTGTCCTCAGTCCATTTCATTCTTTTTTGTTTAGATATGTTTAATCTTTTTTTTTTCTTCTGTTTTTTTTTTCACTTTTAATCTTTTTTATCACTATTAAAAGAAATAAAAGAAGCTTACCAAAAAAAAGAAATAAAATAAAAAATAAGACAAAAAAGAAATAAACAAAAAGGACTTAGTATTGTAAATTTTTAACATATTTGGTCTTTTTTTATTCTCTTTTTTTTCCTTCAATCTATTTTTTTTATTTAGACTATTTTCATTATTTTTTTTACTTTTAGTCTTTTATATTACTGTTATAAGTTTCCAACAAATTTGATCTTTTTTTTGTTCTAATTTTTATTTATTTAAACATATTAGATTTTTTTTCTTTCTATTTTCACCTTTTTTATAGTCTTTTTTATAAGTGTTGTAAGTTTACAACATATTTAATCTTATTTCTTCTTCTTCTTCTTCTTTTTTTTTTGTCCTTTGTCTGTTTTTTTCTTTAAAGAGGGGTAAAATAATTATATTAATTTAGTTTATAATAATGTTGAAAATGTGTGTGCATAAAAAAAATCATAGGGAAGTAAATGATTAAAAATAAAAACATAGAGCTAGGGTTATAAGTAATTCAGAATAAAACAATAAGGGGATTTTTGAAAGGCAAAAGTATTTCTACACCAACTTTAGATAAGCTTATCTACAGCTGTCATTTTTAACTATGTTCTATTTGGAGAACATAGTTATAAAGTTAAAGTTGCTCTTTTCTCTCTCTCCATATCCAAAAAAGTTCTGAAAAGTAACTGAGGGAGAAGAAAAAGAACAACTTTAATGTTATAATTATGTTCTCCCGGAAGAACATATTTAAAAATGGCAATTTTAAATAATCTTATCTAAAGTTGCTATAGAAATATTTACCCTTTTTGAAATTTTTCCTCTAAAAAATTACAAACGAATTTTTTGTCTTATATTCTGTTTTTCACCCATCAACATCTTTCTTTTAGAAATTATATGACTTTCTCACAAAATCTACTGAAAATAATAAAATGAAAAAGATAAGTTTCCGAACGTAAAAAATTAATATAATAAACACTAACCGCAAGAAAAGTCAAAATAAGTATTCTTCATATAATCATAATCATAGTTTTGTTTCCGGAGGAGAGATATTTTTACTGTCAAATTTTTTTATTACTAACATACTACATATCTAAATATTATTGGATCATCATTTTTTCTTTCTTCATAAATTTTTCAGCATTTTTTTTTTTGATCCAATAATTATTAGATTAATAATAAATTGGTAGTAGAAAATTTTGATAATAAAAAGAGACAGAGGAATTACGAGTCTTGGAAACTGAAAGTAGTACTATCCTATGACCACGAAAACGAGTTATTCCTACTGCATAACTACCCCCGACAACTACCTTTCTAAAATGGAAAAGTGTATTGTGAACATTTTCTTTTTTGATTAAAGTCTAAGACCTAATTTCGAAAAAGAGAGAGTATACCTCAATCTGATTTGAATTTCTCCGCCAGTGATAAGGGTGTGGATTTGATGATGCAGCTTGAGCTTAACGTGACGAAGTGACTTTATAGAAATTATTTAAATACTTTATAGTAAAATGATTTTTTAAGTGTTAAATTATCCACACCTACAAAAAAAAAAAAAAAAAAAAAAACAAACTGAGAGCATGCATGTTGCATGCTCCCTAATCTCTTAATTTTTTATTGAGATATGTTTAGGCATATAATTTTTAGCATTATATTTTTAACGTTCTTTTTAATTGAGTGAAATACAATATTATCTTAAGGTTTTATAAGAGTTATGTTGTAGGAAAAGTGATTGTGTTATGTTATAGAGATTCGTTTTGTGTGCCAATTTTTTTATTTTTTTTACTGCGGGCCCCACAAAATGTTGTGTGTGTAGAAAATTTTGTGTGGTCATATTAAATGATAGATGATAAACCCATTATCTCACTTATATGACAAGCGGAAAAGGAAATCTTCAGAAAATAACGAAGAACATTTGAGAATAAGAACATATGTACCACACGCTATGATGCACGGACACGGACATGAGACACGGTACATGACACGACACGACACGCCGACATGTTAATTCTAAAAAATGTCATATTTGGACACGTTGGGACACGTTTTGATATAAATAAAAATTTTAATATATATAATATAATTTATATTTAATACATATAAGAGTCCATAATAAGTCATATAACTAATCAAATATTTAAATTTAATAACATACATAAAAATAAAAATAATTTTTTGTACTTTGTTAATTTTTCATATCATATTTCATAACAGAAAAAAATTAATTTATAAATTATTTTTTTATTTAGTTAATAAAATAAAATTAAGATTTAAAAAAAAAGTGTCCCAGCGTGTCCAAAACGTGTCCCAGCGTGTCCGAACGTTGACCGCGTGTCAGAAAAGATTGACTGCGTGTCCAAAAAACGTATCGGAACGTGTCGGAGAGTTAACCGTGTGTCCCTAAATGTTGATTACGTGTCGGACGCGTGTCCGACACGTAAATTTTGAAAAAATTGACGTGTCGGTGCTAGTTAGACCACACGTCATGCGAAATACTATTATTAAGGATTAATCTGTCTCACCAGAAATCAAGTTTAAGTCAGGGTTGAATCTTGTGTGCTTATAGCTATAAGTCGAAGTTTATAATTCTAATCCAATATCATAAAGCAGTGAACCTAATTCCAAAACATACAAGAATTCTAAGTTGAAGGACATATTTGGTGTATGGTATATGATAAAACCTGATAGTATAAGATTTGATTAAATTTTAATACTATGCAGCATTTGGTATGGTATTGTATAAGATAATATCTTCTAATATTTAAAAAATTAATATATTAAAAAAATTATTTTAATATATTAATATTGAAATAATATATTAGTTCTTGAGAATAGTACTTATAAGCAATATTAATATATAACCTCTTATCAGGTCTAACCCCACTCCCTTAAGCTTGATTAAGTTATACATCATTTTGATGTATTAAGGAGTTCTGCTGTATAAGCTTATACTATACGATGGTCACACCAAACAACTGAAAATGTCATAATGTATAGTATAAGCTTATACTATCAAGCCTTATATATCACATCAAACAGGCCATAGATATAAAAAAAAAGTCTAACAAATATAAAATAAAATAAAAAATGAAATGAATATTAATTCCATCTACCCCAACTTAAATGTTATTATAACTTATATGGGGCTGCGCCCATTTGTGTGGTAGGAGGATACATCACGGCTCACATGCCGAGAAGGAAAAGGAAGAGTGGTTGCACATGAATCATGATGTTAGCCTTACTTATTAGACGAGATTAAAAATGGGGTCACTTTTGTTGAAGCATTCCATTCAAGTGGGGTAGAGAGCCAAGTCCTCATTGAACAAGATCATGACGTTTTTATGTTCCCTATGTAGTTCTCAAGGTCCACACTTTCTTAGGTAAAACTTGTTATTCAAGATTCGATTTTGCCCTTTCTTGAACGTTTCCTTTTCTATGTTGAAGAATGTGTAGACATATGCAATATTCATCCCTTGGTAATGGGAATTAGCTTACGATGGATAAGAACTCCAACTCATCGCTGACTATATATCTTGTATTGTTGAAATTTGATATATCATCAAGTTTTCTTTTAAATTTTCATTGACAATTGTTGTTTAATTTATGTGTTTTATGTTTAGTATGATGTAGAAAAGTGATTGTGTAATGTTATAGAGATTCATTTTGCGTGCCATATTTTTCTTTTTCTTTTTGTTTTAAAATGTGTGTACCCCACAAAATGTTGTGTGTGTAGGAAAAATTATTGTGTTATGTTAAAGGATAAAATGAAAACCCTTAATTTATATTTATATCTTCGAGGAAAGAGGGAGAATGAAAAATGAAAACATGTCTATTCGTGTTTTCAGGAAATACAGTAGCATATATTCCTTGTAATGAGGCAAGTTATGAAAACATTCCTCGCACTTTGAAGCAATTAACGAATCTTTTAAAAATAAAATAAAATAAGAATTAATAAATTAAAATGAGAATACACTTTTGGTACCATTAGATTCAAATGGACATAAAAATAATTCTGTAATTTGACATATCGGATTCAAAGAATAACAATGGCATAAACAATCCTAATAAAAAAAATCATTTTTTTTATATGTATATTATACATATGAGTGTCCATAAATTTCTTTTTTATTTCTCCATCGGTTCTTTGATTACGCAAGTAATCCCATTTGAACTTCGTCGGACTCATGTAGAAACATAACTCTCTTAAGACGATTTTCTTTATTCGTAAGACTCAAACTTGAAATCTCAATAAGTATTATTGTAAAACAGTTTATGATTTGTATTAAAAAAAAAAACAGTTTATGATTTGAATCCATACATTGGGCCCCATAACTAACCCAGTTCTTCGGGTTCCACCTCATTCATCTATGAGAAAATCCTTCATTTAAATACACACTTTTCTAATCATTCACTCTCATTGTATAAACATCCTTTTAGTTAACCCATCCCTAATTATTTTTTTTAGGCGAGTTGACTTTTTTCGATATCTTTATAAGTTTTGACTCTTTAAGTCGGCTATGAGACTAATATAAAGTGCAGGACATGTCAATGATTAAGATATTTAAACTACTCCCAAATGTAGCATATGAATATCGAACCTAGCCTGTTTCTTTCTCCACTTACTCAATTCCTTTATTACCAACTGATCTACCACCATTTGGTCACAAAGACTTTATTGTCATTGTGTTTTTGCATTATTAGGAGAGACAATTTGGGTAGCCAAACAACACATGACCGGTTTACTAAGGGGCATTTGGTAGAGGAAAAAAAATTTACTCGCAAATCACGATTTCCAGGAATATAGTGGGAAAATAAATTTTTTGAGAATGTTACCAAAAAATTATTTGGTAGGCCAAAATATCCCAGGAATATTGGGTTAATTTTTTTAATGATATCTTTAGTTATATTAAATTTTCTCTTACCATGAAAATATTTGAATACCACCCAGGGGTGATATTCTTGGATGGTCATACTAAACATGTCTAAATAAGATTACCAACCATAATTTTGTAGGAACTATTGGATTTATGCGGAAGCAGTTTAAGACCTAGTACATTGGTATGCTTACCGAATCATCCTCGTTTCACGATTATCTCTTGGTGCAGATCTCGTGTAGAATCTTCCCTTGTATGATTCCTCTTCACGAACTACTCACCTCAGCGCCGCAGCACAAACAACCTCCCTGAAGCCGGATTGTGGCAGATCTTCCAAACTATCTCTTAAGGAGGAAGGGGAAGTGTGTGGGCACCAATCAGACATGAGCTTGCATCTTTCTCTCAAATGACCTAGGAGGCTGATGACTTAAGTTGTACTATTTATATGGGTTTCAAGAAACCCTAGGTCATTGGGCTTTGGTTTCCTGAGCTCTTCTCATACTAATAGCCCATTTGAGCTTTAGTAAAAGAGCAAACCCAACAAATTTCTTAGAAATCCTAATAAGAATCTTCTCCAAAACACCCCTAAAGGACACTACTTGTAACAGCCCGTGTTAACCCGGATTGTTAACATACTATCGTATTAAGCCACGCTTAATTAAAATGTGGAATAACTTTTTCTTTAATTCAATTATGACGTCATTAAACTTAACCAACTTGATTACTTAATCAATTTCATAAAATACTGCTTGTATGTAAATTGCAAGACAACTAACTGGAATACCTCATATATAATAATAAGTGAGTATCTAAAGCCACAGGACTACAACACGTAGCCTGGGTCAAAATCCTGATACTTTGATTACAACATCAAATTAAAGGACACTAACAAACCATGTGGCATGGACAAACCCCATGCTCACCAAATAAGGCAACAATGCCCAATAACAGTCTCAACATAATAACTTAAACAAAGTGGAAAACATAACAGCAGTCAATCCAGCAGGACAGCATATCATAATATCAACTCAGCTCTGGCCTCCTGTCACCTGAGCCCTCAACATTACCTGATCCTGAAATAAGCGTCCCCAAACGTGAGGTGAGATTTCTAAACAAGAAATCTCAGTAAGACAAGGGGTCCTCAAGGATCTTCCACCCCAAGCTCACTTACATGTGTAATATAAGTTCGAAAACAGTATTTACATTATAAGTTCCAAAACTATGCGATGCAGCAATTAATCATGCCATGCGTGCTTATCAAATCTACTGGCCAGAGAAATGTAGGAATACGTCTATACCTACATGAGTACAAGGACGCTACCTGCACCTCACCCACAGCCTCACCATCTTGTATGTACCACATACTCAGGCTTACCGTATAGGTGGACACCACATGCATCTCATAAAAGCACATTGCATATAAATAGCTCAACAGCATTTCCAAAACATTAAAGCATGTAACACAACATGCATAAACCCATCCCCATGGGACATGGTGGAACAACAAAATGGCTAAACCGAGGACACGAAAGCTTACCTTGCAAGCAATCAATCCAAGCCAAGAGTCCAACCACTCACAAGTCCACAAACAGCAGTATCACAATCTGATATGGACCAATAATACATCAATATTTATGTATCACAAGCATACAACTTAAAGACTACGCCTTTCCTTTACGTTTTACGTCTTAAGGCTTCCAACAAAGCCATAAGCCCTTAGTCATATTAATCTGACTTAGTTCATTAATTACAGAAGTTCAACTTCCTTAATCTAGGGTCCACACACACCCATTAGCTTACTGTTCACACAGCACGGCTACTGTTCTGTGAGAACCCAGGATATCCGGATATCATAAGGGACATATCCGGATATGTCATATCCGGATATCACACTGACCATATCCGGATATAACATATCCGGATACCCAGGTCCCATATCCGGATACCATATCCGGATATCGATATCCGGATATCTGCTCGACAAATATCCGGATATCTCACGACAGAATGCAGTTTCTGCATTTCGTGAATATCCAGTCCAAAGATCCCACTTTTAACACATGTACACGTTAAAGGATCCATCTTTAAGCATATATGAGTTCACTTATGTGTTGGTTACATGTTAAACCCATTATCATACCAAGATACCATTTTTAAGCAAGATAAACTCATGATCATGGTGAGGTAACTTACCCCAAGACTTTAGATAGGAGTGGACAGAGATATGAAGCTCTCTCTGAAGCTCCTAGATTCTGTCAATGTGGAAGAACGAAAATGGCACACCACCCTTCCCAACAAGCCTCAAAGGTAGCTCCTTGAAGCCACACAAGCAAGAACAAGGCCCCAACCAAACCAAGGAAGGAACTCAGCCTCACACTCTCCCTCAAACAGCAACACCCTCAGAATACAAGACCACAACCTCCTTACAATGCACTCACTCAAGTGTTTCCATAGTAAAAGAGGAAGGATTTAAGCTAAAGGTGGCAACTTGGTGGTTTCTCTCAAGCAAAATGGCCAAGGAGGAAGGAAGGCAGCAAGGAAGGCAAGGTTGCAGCCCACATTCACGTTCAATATGGTTATGCCTAGGGTTTTGTGCCTTAATGTGCCTATTTATAGGCACAAGGCCACTTAACGCGCAGTATTAGCCTTAATAGCAAAGTAAAAGATCTTGATCCCAAACTTCGGAATCTAGACCTACACATTTTTCTAAGATTGGTCATATTTTTATTTTATTTCTCGGAGCACATTTCCGGTACGCGCTTTTCCATAGCCAGTATCAGTTCTGGCATCAGATTACGTTATTTTGACTTGAAACTTGTTTTATAAGTCCTCCATAATATTCTAGTAATTATCATGCATTCGTTATATTTTTCCGGGATACTTTTCCGGTACGCATTTATACCGAGTAGCAGAACCGGTATCTGCGCTTTTCTTCCGAAAAGCGACTTTCAGCATTTTTACTCACTCAGTATAATTATTTAAGCCCAATAATAATTATTAAGGTCAATTATGAAATCCTTTCCTAATTATCATAATTAATTTACTAATTACCTTAATTAACGGTGCGGGTTCTTACACTACTCGCTTCTCCTAGCAACAAAGCAAATCAACAGCATTCCATCTTATAGCTTATGAAGTATCGACACTTCAAAAATCCTGACGTGTCCTGTCCGACACTTTTCGACACTCCTCGATACTCCGATACTCTCCGACACTCTAACACGCAGTCCAGAGACTTAAAAGAATTCAAATGTTGCGTTGCGTTACGTTTTTAGCACCAATTATTAGATTTGTTGGATTACGATTACCATTTTATTTAGTTCAATATAAATATTCATGATATCTTATGTTTTTTACAAAATTGATTGCTATTATAAGTCTAACTTCACTTTTTGTTAAATTATTGAATTTTAAATATAATATACTCTACATAAATTAAAAATGTCATTCAATATCAAAATGTGTCATTACGTGTTGAAATATAACATTTTTTAAAATTAACGTGTCGGAATGTCGTGTTGTGTCATATTCTGTATCCCGTATCGGTGTCAATGCAACATAACTTATAGCAAAATGTCGAGTTAAGGGACAACTCAACCCACAACCCAACAAGACGTTATCTTGTTAATAGATGTTTCATTCATAATATGACACGTATTTTGTTTTTATTAAATTATTAATAAATAATATTTTAATATTAGGTAAAAGAATAATTTGACAAAAAATATAATGCATATCACAATATGAATGAAAGATGGGAAAATGTTTGTCCTTTGAATGACATAACTTATATCCTTTCACTTTTATAAAAAGGTGGGACCCACACCTTTATATTTTTTTGTCCACTCTCCCTCCTCCTTTATCTATCTCTTTCTCTCATTTAAAATGACACAACTTTACACCTTTAAAATTATACAGAAAACTTACCGCATGATAACACTGAAGAAATTCTCCTTGTTAGGATATTCACACTCCATGATCTTTCGAAATTAGATACCACCTGTGTTGCGTAGGTTCTCCTCCCTAAGTATCCCTTAAAAAGGAGATTCCTAATCAAGTACATATTATTGTCTTGCTATAAGTACATGAAACCGGATCATAAATACTCCTCCGATAATTTCTTGGGTACAGCAAATGTAGAAAGTTTTCTCTTATTTTTATGCGGCTTTTAATTTTTTTTTATTTAAGTCTCAAATTATTTTATTTTTTTGGGTAGAACATATAACCCAAAATTCACTCCACACCCACCTTACCCCAACTGCAACCATTAATATTTATGAAGAAATCCGGAAGTACATATGGGCAACCGTCATCAATCCTCCGCTCAATCTAAGATTTTGTGCTAAACAATTTTAAGAATAACAAATAAGAATATGATCATGAACAATCTTATAATTTGTGCTTTATAAAACTTGAGTAATAATATATTTACTCTTGGGAATTGAACTCACATGAAATGTTGTAAAGAATTTATTATTTTAATTTATTTGTTTCATTAATTCATATACATCCATACACATAGTTTTAATCAGAATCTGTTGACATATTATGTGTTTGTTCCGAAAGAGATCATATACATCGATAATTCTTGAGGAGATATGTAGATGACACCTTATCTTATCGAGAAGCCACAAATTTATTGTAGCTATTTTCTCTTTTGGGAGGATACTTTTTGAGTGTTTTATGGAACAAAACTTCTATGTCTAGTTTTAGAGACAATTTCTGCATATCTGTTTAATTAATTAATGGGTTTTCATTTCCTCTTTTAACATAACATAACAAACTTTCCTACACACACGATATTTTGTGGTGCTCACACATTTTAAAACAAAAGAAAAAAGGAAAAAATATGGCACGTAAAACGAATCTCTATAACATTACAGAATCACTTTTCTTATAACATAATAAACATAAAACCCTTAGGTGCTGTTTGGTTGAGGATATCCTATAATTTCCCTATGCAAATGAAGTTGGGCATCCACTTTGTCAGCGTTTGGTAGACAGATTTTACAAGGATGCCCATGTATTCCATTTGCATGGCATTTCCCATTTGGTAGAAGAAAGCAAGGCATCCGCACTGTTGAGAAAGAGATCTTGGAGGTGGTTTTTGGTGGAAAGCCATCTAAATTGCAAAAGGCAAAATTAATTCAACCGAAAATACCCTCTTGATATCATTCCTCATCTTTTAAACCGTATTTTCTCGATGATATCTTCCGGAACTCAAACACTGAATGCTCACCAGAAGGTCCCAGAACTGACAAAGTATCATCCAAGTTATGATAGACATAAACCAACTCCAGCACCTAGCAGTAATTATGAGGAAAAAAAATATGAATTGAATGGTTTCAAGAGTTGAGACAGAGATAGACCAAATGGTCTTTCCATTAGTACCTCTGCAAAAAAAAAAAAAACGACAAGAGCAACAAATATTGCACATGGAATGAAAAACTGCTCATATGCTTTTGAGTCCAGTTTGACCAATTTTTCACAAATAGGTCTGCATTCGATATTCACCGATTGTTACAAACTACCAAATCAAGAACTTAAAATAAGAGGGTTAGGGTTTCGGACAAAGACGACACCAAAGAGAGACAGACAAACGAATGAGAGGAAGATCTGTGAATATTACGATTTGTACAAGTATTGGTAAAAAGGGCAATGTTTAAAAGGATAGTTTCGTAAATTCAGAATAGTTACCCATCATTATTTTATATTCAACCAAACACACTCTTCACAAATTTCACTTAATTTTCCTGGTAAAATTTTACTCAACCAAACAACTTTTTTTACATTTTCCTACCAAATTCAGTTTCCAACCATTTCCCTATCAATTTCATTTCCCTAGTATTCAAAAAATTTCAACTCAACCAAACGCCACCTTAATTAATTGGCTGCAATATATAAATGCATAAAGTAGGTGACACCTTAACTTACCTAAAAGCCACCGACTTATTTTTTTTAGTTATTTTCTCTTTTGGGAGGATACTTTTTGAGTGTTTTATGGAACAAAACTTTAATGTATGGTTTTATAGACAATTTCTGCATCGCTATTTCATCAATTGATTGGCAGCAATATATAAATGCATAAGGCATAGTGGACGAAGAATCTTTCTTCGTTCAATTTTGTTTAGCAAGTCAAGTCAAGACAAGACACAGGTGAGGTTGCTTTGAAGTCAATAATGTTGCAGTATTCATAAATTGCTTACGGAAAAGGATCAGGGGTTCAGCTAACAATAAGTTTAGTGTGTGTCAATTTAAAAGATATAAGTTGTGTTCTTTTATTTTTTTATTCTATATATTATCGGTAATACATATATAGTTATAGGGGAAGATTATAGTTATAATTTTTTTTTTTTACAACCATACCTTATCATCATTGATTTCCTCCAATCAACGGTTATCATTTTAGCAAATTAAATTCATTAATTAATTATTAATTCACAATAAATGATAACCATTGATTGGTGAAAATAAACGGTAATAAGGTATGGTTGTAAGAGGTTGTAAATAAAAAAGGTTGTAACTATAACATTTCTCATAGTTATAATATGAAAAAAAATTCACTTTCCACGTCAGCTGATATGATTGAGGAGAGAGAATTTTTTTTTCTTCATATTATAAGTATATTATTGGAAGTACATAGATTAAAAAAAAAAAAACTAAAAGAACATAACTTATATTCTTTTAAAGTACAAAAAGTTTTCGCTATAACAATTATATAAATATTCAGCCCGTGAAAAAGTTCATAAATAAAATTAGAATATACGTATAATTATTAGTTTAAGTGATAAGAAATTTATTTTCCTTAATCACATGTCTTGAATTTGAGTTTTGGGAATAAAAAAAATGATATTGGGATAATCACATCTTATAATGAATCCCACAGTGTTCGGATATACATAAAAAATTATTAAATATTAGAGTATAAATTATATGAATGCTATAAACGGTAAAGACGGCCGTTAAAACTGTTGAGTATTGATTGATTAAACACTAGAGCCGATTATAGATTGATTAATCAGAAAATGCAATGTGATAGCCGTCAAACAATCACAAAGTAACAACTTACTGACTTTTGTCATTGGGAATTATGATGATTTCTTTGAGTTTAATATTACATTACATTATTTTCCTTTTATTTTAAGATTTAATTGTTTTCTTTAGTTTTAACGTTTACCTCGTAAACATTCTATTTTTATTCTTTTGTTTTAGAGATATATATTATTTATGTAGCTTTCCCTACAAATTTGCATAAATGTGTAAATTAAGTTGAAAAATAAAGAAAAAAAAATTAGTTTCTAAAAATAAATAGAAAACTAGTTTAGTTTTATGGTATGTTTGTACTATATTATATGAAATTAAACACTCAGCCAAGTTGAAATTTGTTATATCTTAGAGACAGGAATGTTCAGTCCAAATAAGCCGATGAATTAATCTGGATCGTAATGCTCTGTTCAAGAATATCTATTGTATAGATACCCTTGAATCTAGCTTGATCACTGAATATCAAGTAAAGTGTGTGATTGTGGTCATGATATAGTAATGATCGTGAGTCAAAAATTGAGTGTGTCTTTACCGTCGAATCGCCCTCTTATTTATAGGGGCTGTTGTACGAGTTTTGTACGTGGATCTGAGCTGTCACGACGAGGCGGTAGCTGGTCGGCCGTTACCGAGTGGTAACATATTATGCGTTATATGTCTTTAATGCGATCCGTTTCATTACCTTCAGGTTGCCTGTAGCCGAGTTGCATGTTGCCGGGTTATCTAAATGGGCCGATCATATGGGCCTTTCGTACAGGTCCATAACAAAATTGTTAGTAAAGATTTTTTTTTTCCTAAGATGCGGTGATATATGGTTTAAAGCGTATACTGATTAAAAACATTAGAATCTGTTATGGATATAAATATGATATCCAAACTACTACCTACCTGGAGATCAGCTAAAGGGAAGCATCATAAGCATCCCAACAACTCCAACAATGAGAGGGCACAAGAATAGGATCACATCCCAACAGAAGGGTAGCTGAATCTTACTAAATAGGGAGAGTTCAAAAGGCCCTAGTCTTGACAGGTACTTCGTAGTGTTGTAAAACCCGACCCGGCCGGGTCGACCCGGAACCCGGTGACCCGGTCATCAGACCGGTCCGAGTCAAGCATTGGACCGCTCATGCATTGACCCGGTCAAAACCCGGCCAAACCCGGTCAAAACCGGTGACCCAGTGACCCGGCCGGGTCATGCATTTTTAAAAAAAATAACCAAAATTATTTCATCTTGTCAAAAATATGTAGAACTCATTTTAATTTTTTTTTTGTAATTTTATTTGCTAATGACCTTCAATTTCAACTTCCAATATTGAACCAATTTGCGAAATAATAAATTAAGAAATTATGACATATGTCATTTTTAATATAACTGAATTTGAAAAATATGAGTTCAATGTCATTGAGAGGTATGTTTACTGTAACAGCCCGTGTTAACCCGGTCTGTTAACACACTATCGTATTAAGCCACGCTTAATTAAAATGCGGAATAACTTTTTCTTTAATTCGATTATGACGTCATTAGTTTAACCAACTTGATTACTTAAT
The DNA here is from genome assembly GCA_032173675.1 of Gastrolobium villosum. Taxonomy (NCBI): domain Eukaryota; kingdom Viridiplantae; phylum Streptophyta; class Magnoliopsida; order Fabales; family Fabaceae; genus Gastrolobium; species Gastrolobium villosum. The sequence continues at coordinate 17,741 of JAVKPL010009966.1, forward strand.
CATTTTCATAAAAATACTGCCTGTATGTAAATTGCAAGACATCTAACTGGAATACCTCATATATAAATAATAGGTGAGTATCTAAAGCCACAGGTCTACACAAGTAGCCTGGGTCAAAATCCTGATACTTTAATTACAACATTAATTTAATAAGACGATAACAATCATGTGGCATGGACAAACCCCATGCTCACCAAATAAGGCAACAATGCCCACAAATAGTCTCAACATAAACTTAACATAAATAAAGCAGAAAACATAACAGCAGTCAAATAAACAGCAATCCACAACCAGCACGTCAGCATAATTATCAGCTCAGCTCTGGCCTCCTGCCACCTGAGCCCTCAACATTACCTGATCCTGAAATAAGCGTCCCCAAACGTGGGGTGAGATCTCTAACAAGAAATCTCAGTAAGACAAGGGGTCCTCAAGGAGTCTCCACCCCAAGCTCACTTACATGTGTAATATAAGTTCTAAAAACAGTATTACAGTATAAGTTCTAAAATCATGCGATGCAGCAATTAATCATGTCATGTGTGCTTTCAAATCTACTGGCCAGAGAAATGTAGGAATACGTCTATGCCTACATGAGTACATGGATACTACCTGCACCTCACCCACATGCTTCTCCATCTTGTATGTACTACATACTCAGGATTGCCGTCTAGGTGGACACCACATGCATATCATAATGCTCATTACATATAAACAGCTCAACAGCATTTCCAAAATAATCAAAGCATGTAACACAGCATGCATAAACCCATCCCCATGGGACATGGTGGAACATCAAAATGGCTAAACCGAGGACACGAAAGCTTACCTTGCAAGCTAGCTACCCAAGCCAAGAGTCCAACCACTCACAAGTCCACAACAGCAGTATCACAATCTGATATGGACCAATAATACATTAATAATCATGCATCACAAGCATACAACTTAAAGACTACGCCTTTCTTTTACGTTTTACGTCTCAAGGCTTCCAACAAAGCCATAAGCCCTTAATCATGTGATTCTGACTTAGTTTATTAATTACAGAAGTTCAACTTCCTTAATCTAGGGTCCACAAACCCCCAATATCTTACTGTTCACACAGCACAGCTACCTGCGAAATCCCAGGATATCCGGATATCTCACTCGAAATATCAGGATATCCCATATCAGGATATCTCACTCGAAATATCAGGATATCCAATATCCGGATATCTCACTCGAGATATCAGGATATCCCATATCCGGATATCTCACTCGAGATATCAGGATACCCCATATCCGGATATCTCACTCGAGATATCAGGATATCCCATATCCGGATATCTCACTCGAGATATCAGGATACCCCATATCCGGATATCTCACTCGAGATATCAGGATATCCCATATCCGGATATCTCACTCGAGATATCAGGATATCCAATATCCGGATATCTCACTCGAGATATCAGGATATCCAATATCCGGATATCTCACTCGAAATATCCGGATATTTCGCGACAGAATGCAGTTTCTGCATTTCGCGAAGATATCCTTCCAAGGTTCCATTTTTAACACTTCAACACGTTAAAGCATGCATCTTTAAGCATATACAAGTTCATTTAGGTGTTGGTTACTTCATTTTAACTTTTTACATGCCAAGACACCAACTTTAAGCATCATAAACTCATGATCATGGTGAGATAACTTACCAAAGTTCAAAACAGAGGCAAGGTGTGCTCTTGGAGCTCTCCCAAGGTTCCTCAAACTCAGCCTAAGTAGGAGCACGAAAATGGCACTTCAAGATGGGTTCTTGCACCACAAGAAGGCACTTTGAAGCTCACAATGACTACCACAAAGTAGCCATCACTAAAGCTTCAAGTTCAGCTCACTAACCTCACACACACAGCCTTCTCAACTCAGAAAAGGTTGCACCACCCTCACCCAAGACACACTCTAGTTGCTTGGAAGGAGGAATGGTGAAGAAAGAAGAAGAGAAGAAGAAGAAGAAGGCAAGGAAGAGGAAGAAGAAAGAAAGGTGGCAGCAGCAGTCACGTAGGAAAAATAAGGCACCTAGGGTTTTGTGCCTTAGTGTGCCTATTTATAGGCAAAGTTACTAATCGCGCAGTATTAGCCTTAATCGCAAAGTAAAAGATCTTGATCTCAAACTTCGGATTCTAGACCTACGCATTTTTCTAAGATTTGTCATATTTTTATTTTATTTTTCGGAGCACCTTTCCGGTACGCGCTTTTCCATAGCCAGTATCAGTTCTGGCATCAGATTACGTCATTTTGACTTGAAACTTGTTTTACAAGTCCTACATAATATTCTAGTAATTATCATGCATTCGTTATAATTTTCCGGGATACTTTTCCGGTACGCATTTATACCGAGTAGCAGAACCGGTATCTGCGCTTTTCTTCCGAAAAGCGACTTTCAGCATCTTTACTCACTCCATATAATTATCTAAGCCCATTAATAATTATTAAGGTCAATTATGGAATTATTTCCTAATTATCATAATTAGTTTACTAATTACCTTAATTAGCGGTGCGGGTTCTTACATTCACCCCACCTTTTTAAGGATTTTGTCCTCAAAATCAGAAACATACCTGTCTCGAAAGTCGGGATACTGTCGGAGAAGCTCATCCTCTCGCTCCCAGGTACACTCCTCCGGAGTTCTTCCTGACCATTGCACCTTGACCATCGGAATGATCTTGCTTCTGAGCTGTTTCTCGCCTCGATCGAGAATCTTGAGTGGTCCGACGGGAGTCTTTAGGTTCTCCCGAACCTCCACGTCATCCGGCTGCACCACGTGCGAAGGGTCTGCTATGTATCTTCGAAGCTGAGACACGTGAAACACGTCGTGGATGTTGGCTAGGTTCGGAGGTAAGGCGAGTCGATAGGCAACTGGTCCTACTCTACCAAGGATCTGGTAGGGCCCTATGAATCGCGGGCTCAACTTCCTCACGCCGAGTGCCCGTCCAACACCGGTGACAGGTGAAAGTTTCACAAACACGTGCTCACCCTCACTGAACTCCAGTGGACGATGCTTGACATCGTAGTAGCTTTTCTGACGATTCTGCGCCTGCTTCAACTTTTCCCTGATCATCTGGATCTGTAGGGTAGTATCTTGGACAAAGTCCAAGCCGAAAAGCTCTTTATCTCCAACCTCAGACCAGCAAGTAGGAGTCCGACACCTCCTACCATACAGCGCCTCGTAGGGTGCCATGTCCAGACTAGCATGAAAACTGTTGTTGTACGAGAATTCAACCAACGGAAGGTACCTATCCCATGCAGAACCCTGCTCCAACGTGCAAGCTCTCAACATGTCCTCCAATGTCTGGATGGTCCGCTCAGTCTGTCCGTCAGTCTGAGGGTGATAGGCGGTACTCAATCTCAACTGCGTACCAAAAGCCTCCTGCAGCGCCTCCCAGAACCGAGATGTGAACTTCGGGTCCCTATCACTGATGATACTCTCGGGCACCCCGTGAAGCCTCACTATCTCGCGGACATATAGCTTGGCCAACTGCTCTGTAGTGAAGCTCACCTTCACTGGAAGAAAATGGGCAGACTTGGTCAATCTGTCCACAATGACCCAGATAGAGTCACAACCAGCCTGAGTTTTAGGCAATCCCACCACGAAGTCCATGGAAATACTCTCCCACTTCCACTGTGGAATCTCCAGAGGTTGAAGTTTACCAGACGGTTTCTGGTGCTCAATCTTTACTTTCTGGCAAATCAGACACTTGGACACGTAGACCGCTATGTCCTTCTTCATGCCCGGCCACCAAAATTCCTCTTTAGGTCCTGGTACATTTTTGTGGCACCAGGGTGAATAGTAAACCGGCCCTTATGAGCCTCTGCCATAACCTCCTCAGTTAATGGCCCTCGAGGAATCACAATCCTCTTCTGAAACAGCAGCAATCCGTCATCGTTCCAAGACACACCGTCCTGGTTTTTCACATAATCGAGGCACTCTCTTTGCACTTGCGCCTCTTTGATCTTTTCCATCAGCTCATTGATCACTTCCGCTGTCTCCATTTCAAGTAGTGCACCCCCGAACAAGGAGTTCACTCTCAAGTCTCTGAACTTCTCGATCATCTCGTAGTCGTTCATCATTAAACTGGATAAGCTCACGGATTTCCGACTCAAAGCATCGGCTACCACATTGGCCTTGCCAGGGTGATACCTCAACTCGAAGTCGTAGTCCTTCAAGAACTCCATCCATCTACGCTGTCTCATGTTCAACTCCTTCTGGTCAAACAGATACTTCAGGCTCTTGTGATCACTGAATACAGCAAACTTCATGCCAAACAAATAATGTCTCCAAATCTTGAAAGCAAAAACAATGGCTGCCAACTCCAAGTCGTGAGTCGGGTAGTTCTCCTCATGAGGTTTCAACTGTCTTGAAGCGTAAGCAACCGCTTTCCCTTTCTGCATCAGCACACAGCCAAGTCCTTTACCAGAGGCATCGCAGTACAACTCGAATTGCTCCGCAGGATCAGGAAGAACTAACACTGGAGCAGTAGTCAGTCTCTCCTTTAACTCCTGGAAACACTCCTCACACTCATGTGTCCACACGAATGGAGTCTCCTTTCGGGTAAGGCGGGTCATCGGTAGCACCATCTTGGAAAATCCCTCTATGAACCTCCGATAGTAGCCTGCCAAACCCAGGAAGCTTCTCACTTCTGTAACCGTCTTGGGTCTCTCCCAATCCATCACGGCCTCAATCTTGTTAGGATCAACTGCAACTCCATTAGCAGAAATCACATGACCCAGAAATTTAACCGCCTTGAGCCAGAACTCACATTTCGACGGCTTAGCATATAGCTTTTTCTCTTTTAGCACTTGTAAGACAATCTTCAAGTGCTCAGTATGCTCCTCCTCCGTCTTGGAGTAGATCAGGATGTCGTCAATGAAGACGATCACAAACTGATCCAGGTACGGCTGGAAGATTCTGTTCATGTAGTCCATGAACACTGCGGGTGCATTGGTGAGTCCAAACGGGATCACCAAGTACTCGTAGTGCCCGTACCTCGAGCGAAATGCTGTCTTTGGGACATCCTCCGGCTTTACCCGTATCTGATGATAACCGGACCGGAGATCAATCTTGGAATACACACAAGCACCCCTGAGCTGATCCAGCAAATCATCAATGCGTGGAAGAGGATACTTGTTCTTGATTGTCACCTTGTTCAACTGTCTGTAGTCGGTGCACAACCGCATGGTTCCATCTTTCTTTTTCACAAATATGACCGGTGCTCCCCAGGGAGACACACTCGGCCGAATAAAGTCTTTTGCTGAAAGCTCCTCGATATGCTTCTTCAGCTCCGCCAACTCTGGTGGCGACATCCGGTATGGAGCCAACGATATAGGCCCCACACCAGGCAATAAGTCAATGGAGAACTCTATCTCCCTCTGTGGTGGGAACTCAGGAATCTCCTCAGGAAACACCTCGAGGAATTCCCTCACCACAGGAATGCCAGTGAGATCCTCCTGTGTCCCACTCACCAAACCTCCCAACATGACATAGCCAAATGCCCCTGCTCTCAAGGCCCTCCTCGCCTGCAGGACTGAAATGAACGGTGAGGAACTGGCTGTGGACCCACCCGGAGACATCACCACTTTCTTGGCACAACAGTCAATCATTGCACAGTTTCTAGACAACCAATCCATGCCCAGAATAATTTGAAGGTTGGCCATCGGTAATCCTATCAGATCTACCAAGAAGTCACGGCCATCCCACTGAAACGCTACATCGCGATGAACAGTGGAGGTCAAACATTTTTCTCCGGTGGCGGTGGTAACCCGCATCGGTGGAGAAAGCACATCACTGGGCAACTCAAGCCCCACAGCAATAGGGGTAGCAACAAAAGAGTGCGTTGCCCCGGAATCAAATAAAACATCAATAGCTGATCCACCAATGGTAACAGTACCTCTGACCAGGTTCGGAGCTCTGTCCGACTGCTGACGATCAAGCGTGTAGACTCGTCCGGTAGTAGGTGGCACGGCTGGTGCCCCAGTAGGAACCATCTGCAATGGCACAGCCTGCACTGCAGCAACTCTCGCCGTCGGGCAATCTCTCGAGTAGTGGCCCTCCTTGCCACACTGGAAGCAAATCAACTGTCCGGTAGAGCACGGCCCAAAATGTGACTTCCCGCATCCCGAACATCTGGGAGCAGGAGGTCTAGCTGTGTTCCCCGGAGCGGCAGTCTTTCTGAACTGGTTTGGCGCTTGCTTAGCCGCCATCTGCTTGCCCTTGCCCTTGTTCGCAAAATTTTTACTCTTCCAGGGAGTGGAACCGCCGGTACTCTGTGGTACCTCCATCTTGGCCTTCTTGGCCTTACTCGTGCTGTAGAAGTCCTCAATATCACGACACTGCTGGACCAGTGTCCCAAAATCTCTGGATGCAGACCCAGCTAAGTAACCAGCAATATCCTCATTAAGTCCCCTGCGGAACTTAGCAGCCAAGAATGTAGGAGTAGGCCTCGCCATCCTGAAGTGTGAAAACTTCACCAGCTCATTAAACTTGGCCAGGTACTCGTCGACAGATAACGAGCCCTGAACCAACCGGTCAAACTCTCCCTGCTTCCTCTCCTGTGAGTCATAAGGGAAGTACTGACCCAGGAAGCTCTCCTCGAAGAATGGCCACGTCATCACATGACCCTGCATCTCGTAGACCTGAGACAGGTTGGTCCACCACTCATGGGCCTCGCCCTCCAGCATGTACGTGGCGAACAGCAGCTTCTGCGGATCGGTGCACTGCATGATCCGGAAAATCTTGTCCAGCGCCTGTAGCCATCTGGCAGCAGCAATGGGATCATACGATCCGTCGAAGGTAGGTGGCTTATGCTTGCGGAAAGCATTCAGCCGGCGATCGATCTCGTCACGATCCTCAGCAAGTACGGGGATAGTCTGCATAGCCCCCGTCAAATGACTACCCTCACCCATCTGGCTCTGGGTGTCCTCCTGTTGACTAGGCGGAGGTGGAGGCGGTGGCGGCGGTGGAGGTGGTGGAGGACCCTGGCCCGCAGCAGGACCAGCCCTCAACTCCTCCAACATGACCCTCATCATAGTCATGTTGGCCATCCGGTTCTCCTCCAGAACCTCTGCCGTGGTTTGCCGGTTCGCATCTCGAATTGCGTCCAGCATCGCCCGGTTCGCCAGCCTCGTGGCTTCCTGGTCGGCTAGTCGGGCCGCCTGCATCTCAGCCAATGCAGCCAGGACAGGATCCGTCTGATCCTCACTAGTACTCGTGTTCCTCCTCGGTGGCACCATGACTCTGCACAAGTTACACAAAGAATGAGTTGATCAGGCCCACGCCCTGCGGTCACATATGCATTATCGTAACACACACCAGTTAGAGAGAACACAAAGTAGACACGCAACGACACATCCTAAGTTATTGCAATACATACAGGCTTTTCCCTAGAAAGTGCTCTGATACCATAAAATGTAACAGCCCGTGTTAACCCGGTCTGTTAACACACTATCGTATTAAGCCACGCTTAATTAAAATGCGGAATAACTTTTTCTTTAATTCGATTATGACGTCATTAGTTTAACCAACTTGATTACTTAATCATTTTCATAAAAATACTGCCTGTATGTAAATTGCAAGACATCTAACTGGAATACCTCATATATAAATAATAGGTGAGTATCTAAAGCCACAGGTCTACACAAGTAGCCTGGGTCAAAATCCTGATACTTTAATTACAACATTAATTTAATAAGACGATAACAATCATGTGGCATGGACAAACCCCATGCTCACCAAATAAGGCAACAATGCCCACAAATAGTCTCAACATAAACTTAACATAAATAAAGCAGAAAACATAACAGCAGTCAAATAAACAGCAATCCACAACCAGCACGTCAGCATAATTATCAGCTCAGCTCTGGCCTCCTGCCACCTGAGCCCTCAACATTACCTGATCCTGAAATAAGCGTCCCCAAACGTGGGGTGAGATCTCTAACAAGAAATCTCAGTAAGACAAGGGGTCCTCAAGGAGTCTCCACCCCAAGCTCACTTACATGTGTAATATAAGTTCTAAAAACAGTATTACAGTATAAGTTCTAAAATCATGCGATGCAGCAATTAATCATGTCATGTGTGCTTTCAAATCTACTGGCCAGAGAAATGTAGGAATACGTCTATGCCTACATGAGTACATGGATACTACCTGCACCTCACCCACATGCTTCTCCATCTTGTATGTACTACATACTCAGGATTGCCGTCTAGGTGGACACCACATGCATATCATAATGCTCATTACATATAAACAGCTCAACAGCATTTCCAAAATAATCAAAGCATGTAACACAGCATGCATAAACCCATCCCCATGGGACATGGTGGAACATCAAAATGGCTAAACCGAGGACACGAAAGCTTACCTTGCAAGCTAGCTACCCAAGCCAAGAGTCCAACCACTCACAAGTCCACAACAGCAGTATCACAATCTGATATGGACCAATAATACATTAATAATCATGCATCACAAGCATACAACTTAAAGACTACGCCTTTCTTTTACGTTTTACGTCTCAAGGCTTCCAACAAAGCCATAAGCCCTTAATCATGTGATTCTGACTTAGTTTATTAATTACAGAAGTTCAACTTCCTTAATCTAGGGTCCACAAACCCCCAATATCTTACTGTTCACACAGCACAGCTACCTGCGAAATCCCAGGATATCCGGATATCTCATTGGAAATATCAGGATATCCCGTATCAGGATATCTCATTGGAAATATCAGGATATCCCATATCAGGATATCACACTCGAAATATCAGGATATCCCATATCAGGATATCTCACTCGAAATATCAGGATATCCAATATCCGGATATCTCCCTCAGAATATCAGGATATCCCATATCCGGATATCTCACTCGAGATATCAGGATATCCCATATCCGGATATCTCACTCGAGATATCAGGATACCCCATATCCGGATATCTCACTCGAGATATCAGGATATCCCATATCCGGATATCTCACTCGAGATATCAGGATACCCCATATCCGGATATCTCACTCGAGATATCAGGATATCCCATATCCGGATATCTCACTCGAGATATCAGGATATCCAATATCCGGATATCTCACTCGAGATATCAGGATATCCAATATCCGGATATCTCACTCGAAATATCCGGATATTTCGCGACAGAATGCAGTTTCTGCATTTCGCGAAGATATCCTTCCAAGGTTCCATTTTTAACACTTCAACACGTTAAAGCATGCATCTTTAAGCATATACAAGTTCATTTAGGTGTTGGTTACTTCATTTTAACTTTTTACATGCCAAGACACCAACTTTAAGCATCATAAACTCATGATCATGGTGAGATAACTTACCAAAGTTCAAAACAGAGGCAAGGTGTGCTCTTGGAGCTCTCCCAAGGTTCCTCAAACTCAGCCTAAGTAGGAGCACGAAAATGGCACTTCAAGATGGGTTCTTGCACCACAAGAAGGCACTTTGAAGCTCACAATGACTACCACAAAGTAGCCATCACTAAAGCTTCAAGTTCAGCTCACTAACCTCACACACACAGCCTTCTCAACTCAGAAAAGGTTGCACCACCCTCACCCAAGACACACTCTAGTTGCTTGGAAGGAGGAATGGTGAAGAAAGAAGAAGAGAAGAAGAAGAAGAAGGCAAGGAAGAGGAAGAAGAAAGAAAGGTGGCAGCAGCAGTCACGTAGGAAAAATAAGGCACCTAGGGTTTTGTGCCTTAGTGTGCCTATTTATAGGCAAAGTTACTAATCGCGCAGTATTAGCCTTAATCGCAAAGTAAAAGATCTTGATCTCAAACTTCGGATTCTAGACCTACGCATTTTTCTAAGATTTGTCATATTTTTATTTTATTTTTCGGAGCACCTTTCCGGTACGCGCTTTTCCATAGCCAGTATCAGTTCTGGCATCAGATTACGTCATTTTGACTTGAAACTTGTTTTACAAGTCCTACATAATATTCTAGTAATTATCATGCATTCGTTATAATTTTCCGGGATACTTTTCCGGTACGCATTTATACCGAGTAGCAGAACCGGTATCTGCGCTTTTCTTCCGAAAAGCGACTTTCAGCATCTTTACTCACTCCATATAATTATCTAAGCCCATTAATAATTATTAAGGTCAATTATGGAATTATTTCCTAATTATCATAATTAGTTTACTAATTACCTTAATTAGCGGTGCGGGTTCTTACATTTACAGGGATTCTGAGTTGAAATTTAAATTGACAGAGAAATAGTATACATTTTTATTTATTTATGCTTCATGTTTTTGAGCTTATTTAATGAACCTTGTTTAATTCATTTTAGATATGGAAAATATAATTGAATTTATATGTTAATATTTAAATATATTTTTATATATCTATATATATACGGGTCAACCGGTCCAACCAGTGACCCAATAACCCAGTACCCCGACCGGGTCAATGCCCGGGCCGGGTTTAATAACACTGCTTCGTATAAATAGGAGCCTAAGAATCCCATGTAAACACTTTTTGACTCATTTATGAATACTGCCCACAATGTGCACACACCACTCCTTGGCTATAAGCCTATTACTTGTGGGCAATGATTGAGACCTCGGCTATAAGCCTTGTATACACCTGATATACATCACCTCTGAGCGCATACCTCACGGTATAGCAATACGGTCTATCCATGACCTAACGTACTCAAACTTACCTTCTTTTTTTTCGTAAAGGAACGAATTTAAGCTATAAATAAATAGAAAAAAATCAATATGAAATACAAATATCTTCTAACTAATCAAATATGACGAGATAATTTGGTAGCAAAATGGAAAACAAGGTAAAAATAAAAAAACTAAAGAAACAAGAAAAAGAGATTTGATTGCATGCTCAAAAGGTTTGAAATATGCATATATAATCATACTTTATATTAATAATTTGCATGACTTGAAGAATAAAACAAGATTCCTGTCACTCAAATGATTACATAAGCAATCATGCGAACGATTTAGATAATTAAGTTCCGTTGAATGACAGATAAAACCTGAAGTGGAAATGAAGGGATAGTAGACATATCTTATCAATTCATGTATATAATTGTCCTGTTTATAAGACATTTTCAAAAATAACAATAACGACAAAACCGAATTCGTATATTCATTAAAACTAATAATTTGTTATGATTTATTAATAAGACCTTAAGAAAGTTTGCTTTATGCTATTTCTCTCTCTTCATGTAGTGTGTCAAATCCATTATTAGAATGAACTCTATTAACTTTGTTTTATAAAGTATAAAGGTTAATAAAAGGTTTAAAATTAGGTTATAAAAAAATGTTTAAAATTAGTAACATCAAAATAATCTCTTAAGAAAATTGATTTATCATTAAATAAAAAAGTTGAATTACACAATTTGGAGGTTTATTAATATATATACTAAGGGGCGGTTATATTTATTACTGAAAAATTTTACAACTCTTATTATTAAATTAATATCGTTGATTTCTGTTAATCTAATAGTTATAATTTATTATGAATTAATAATTATACCCAATAAATTATAACCTTTAGATTGACGGGAATCAACAGTGATTAGTTTAGCAGTAAGAATTGTAAAAAAATTTAGTAGTAAGTATAACTTCTCCCGTAATTACATCCATGTGCAATCTAAGTAATTCTAATAAATAACAAACAAATTAACATAACAAATTAGAATACGATCAGAGAGAAAAAAATTAGGTGTTCACTTTACTCAACATATATAATTTATTTTTTTCAAAATTTAGTGACAAATCACAATCACACATTGTTAACTTCTAAGGAAAGTATTTGTTACGATTCTAAACACTAATAAGTTTTAATGGGAATGGATCTTTTATTTCTTATTTTAACATGATTATGTTGTGTGAAAAATCTCTGTCATTTATCGTAGATTAAAGGTCAGTAACTACAGTGATAGTTTTCAATTTTTCGTTTGATAAATTTGATAATTAAAATGCTGAACATTGATTTGTAAATTAACGGTCAAAATATTTCACTTAATATGATCATATTAAGATAATATAATAAAGGATTCCTTCCCCATTTTATTAGTAAGAATTTTTTTTTTGATAACAATAAGGGGCAAAGCCCCAAACAAAACAAACGAAAAAACAGAAAAACAAACGAAAAAACAGAAAAACAAACTACCCAGGGTCTATATCCCTACTAGAGATAATTCCTTGACGATCTTGATCAAACAGATGTGCAAGCTGATACGACATGATTCTATGATGACAGAAACCAGTGTCTTTATGAAGAGCAGCTTTGGCTAGCCAATCTACACATACATTAGCTTCTCTTGGAATAAGAGTAAGTGTGACCTCCCAATCTTGAGCAATAAGGGCTTGTATCCTAGCCACTATACGTGGCTGACAAGCAGCATTGCAATATGCCAGTATGGAGAAGACTTCAGAAGCATCTCCTTCTAGTTCCACTTTCCGAAAACCCATTTGCCAAACCAATTCCAACCCTTTAAGAATTCCCCAAAACTCTGCCATAATTGGAGAACAAGTCCCAATATAATACTGGAATCCTCCTAACCAAGACCCATCATCGACTCTGATTAACCCACCACAAGCAGCCATTTCATTTATCATGTTGACACAGCACCATCAATATTTATCTTTACCCAACTCAAGTGGTGAGAAATGTGAATATTTGGATTTAATTTTGTTGTGTTCAATCTGAAGGCATCAACTAGAATTGATTGACTCGAATCATGTTCATTGACAATTTGACATCTCTGAAATTGATTTACTTCTAATTCTTATTTGTTTTTGTTTTAACGACTAAAACTTAACCTGTTTTATTGAAGGAATGTTAAGTGGTCTCATGCAAGTGAATAAGGGAAAAAGAGGATGATCCATGGATGTTGGAGATGAAAAAGCAGGCCAAAGGATTTTCTAAAGTAAAATTTAATTATTTTGTAATTCTATGTGAATCTTCACTGGTAGTTTCTTGCCTCCTAGAGTCTTGGCATGGCATATTCTCCGTTTATACTGTAAACATGTAATGGAACTTTTTTTTTTGGTGAAACATGTAATGGAACTTTACTATTTTATGGAGCATACAATATGCTACATTATTACAAATTGCACATTAATTCATGAAAATATAAATTAATTATAATTATCTAAACTCATGCATGGGGGATATCCGATATTGTCAGTTACAAATACATGTAATTATTATTAAATTACTATTCATTTTTTTATATAATAGTTATAAAAACATGAAAATCGCAAGATTAAGTAACAAATTCGATTCCTCAATTTTCACAATAGATAATAACTTTTGTTTATTTTATGACGGGATAAATTAATTTTCTTACCTTTATTCTACATACCTTTGCCTAATCTTTTTAATACCGTTAGATTATAATCTTATTTAACAATATAGATTTGCAGAATAAAATAAATCATTTTTTCTCTTTCTTTCTCCTCGGTTATTCCCACACCCTTTCTTTCTCCTTTCCTTTCTCCATAATTTGTTTTACTGTGATTCAAAACCAGGTTTAAGGCAGTTAGGCAGATATAGCAAAATGGTGCAACTTCATCCCATAATTCCAATCATCGACAAAATAAAGAAAATCCAGTAAATAAAAAGGAAAATTTTTGAACCAGAGACCTCTAAATTGTTGAATGGTGCGAATTAGTAAGCAAAAATTCAATACAATGAGTTGCGGGCACAAATTCATAAATCAATTTTTTTTTTGTTTTGCTGATTCAATTGCTACAATTCTACAATACAATGAGTTGCATCTTCATATGTTATTATTTAAAAGAGAAACGCTGAATACAATTTTACAATACAATGAGTTGTCTTTGTCTCGGTCGATAGAGAGAAAGAAGAGGAGGGAGAAAGGGTGAGAGGCAAAAAAGAGAATGAAAGGGATAAATGAGTTTATTTTATATTTCAAATCTCTATCGTTAGATGAGATTATAATCTAATGGTGTTGAAAATGATAGGTAAAAGTAGACAAATTAAGAGTAGGCAGAATACCTTGTCCTTTTTATGACATATGTTCATATCAAATCAAACAATTTTTTTTTTCTTTTTTCTTTTTTAGTTTCCTCAAGGATATACCCCAATCGACAGCCCAATATTAATTCGCGTAGAGATCATTGAAGTGGATTTTGCGTCTACCAACATAGGTCATATGTTTTTTTATATATGTCGGGCCTATAGGCCGGTCTATATTATATTATTTATTTTAAATAAAACTATTATTGTAATAATCATGAATAATAAAGTAATATTATTTTAGTTATTTTTATAAGAGAAAAATAAATCGTATGTCACATGAGACTTCAAATCTCATGTCATAGATACATGAAGTGTGTGACCCACTTATTTAAAAAAAACAAAAACAAAAAAATAAGTGGCACACATTTTTATGGTGAGTGTAGGAAAGGTTTGTTTTCTCATGCAACATGAGAAAAATAAATCCCTTTTATAATTATTGAATGTCTAATAGACTTAAACATTCTGACAAGTCAAGGTTGAGATTTTTATTTTTTAAATATAGATCTAGCAAACTTATAATATGGATCTACAAAGGTAATGAGGCCTGGCCAAGTTTAAATTTTTGTTATACAGATACGATCTATTTAATCCAAACAAAATCTAACCTAATGTATCTTATTTACACCATTATTGAGAACTTGATATTTCTCTTTTTATCAATTTCGACTTTTCAGTATAGTCACATTTAATATGCGCTTTGAGTATCATCAACCTTTGAAGTGCTTTATTAAAAGTCAATTTGTTTCCTCAATATTTTTATCACACGAGGAGGAAAAATGCAAGTTGAAATGTAGCTTTCTTTGCGCATAGAATTAATTCCGAAATCCACCCACCTACCCTATTAATTAATTAGCATTGAATATCCCATGAAAATATATACGCTACCCTCTTCACCACCAAATCCAAATTTTAATATCACAGAGAGACACACCAGACGAAACGGTGCCGTTTAACCCACGTGGACTGTGCCGGTAAGCCCCTCGTGCTGCAACCGGCTGTTCTCGGTAATCCTCTTACATGGAATTAATTCTCTCTCGTGTTTTAATTAAGAGGAGAGATATTTTTACTACCAAAATTTTCTACTACAAACTTATTACCTATCTAATCACCATTGAATCAAAGAGAAAAAATGCTAAAAAGTTTTTGAAAAAAGAAAAATTATTGATCCAATGATTATTAGATAGATAGTGAATTAGTAGTAGGAAAATTTGATTGTAAGAATATCCTCCCTCTTTAATTAAATATTAAATGATCATCATGTGATGTGAAGAAGAAGTTTAACCATGATAGTTTTATAATTATCTATTATCATGTTTTTCCTATCTCTTAATTTTGTAATATCTATTATCATGTTTTTTCTATCACTTCCTTTATTATTATTAATACACTTTCATATTGTTATAATTTTCTACCATGGTTACGTTAATTAATAGATATTCACTCCAAAAAAATCAGTAATAAAAGTGGGTGGGACGGTACGGTAAGCTGGTTGCAGTTTCTCTCTCTAGGACTCGCTTTCGATCGTTCGTCTTCTACTATAAATATCAACTTTCGAGCTCGAGTTCTTTTTTTCTGTTCTTCTCCTATTTTCTCCGTCACTCTCTGCACTTGGTTTTCCGGCGAACTCGCCGGCCAACCACCGTCGTTTTAGCCGGAGTATCTCTTTCCTTGCTTCCATCTACGTTCCTCCTTCAGGTTTGATCCCGTCTCCTCAGTTCACCTCTCAGCTTCATTCACTTCACCTTCGTCTTCTCAGATCTGTCTCCTTTTCAGTGTACCGGTGAATTGCCCTCATTTCTTCGTTACAGCTTCCGATTTGACTTTATTATGTAAATTTTTTGTTGCCGTTTGCTGTCGATTTAGTCGTGTAATAATGATGATTCATCAGTTTTTTTTTTCAATGGATCTTGATATTTTCTTTTTCCCTTTAATGTGCCCTTTGTTCTTTCGTTATTGTGTTCGGTCTTTCAAATTTGATGATGAAATTGATATGAGATTTCAAGTTTGTTATGCCTGAGTTGTTGTTTGGCTGTTCTTTCCACGTCTCTTCCCATTTGATGAGCTTAATCTTTAAAAAAGGGTTATGTATAGAATAATCTTAGTCAATTTGATTGTGACTTGTGATTGTGCTTTATTTTTCTGATTCCGTCAATGGTTTTGTGCTTTTTATATTTGGTATTTCCTAATTTGGTTGTTAGGAATATGTTTTTTTTTTCAGTTCTGCATTTGACCTTGAAGCATATTATTTTTCTGGTTGTAGATACTATATAATATCTGTTTCTGATATCGTCGTTTGGGTATTGGAGAAGTGGAGAAAATGGACGGGCCTGTCGGAATAAGGAAAATCAGTTCACACTGCTCTATCTCTGAGATGGATGATTTTGATCTCTTACGTCTGCTAGACAAGCCAAAGTTGAACATAGAGAGACAGAGATCATTTGATGAGAGGTCACTCAGTGAACTGTCTATTGGTTTAGCTAGAGCAGGCTTGGATAACTATGAAACTTACTCTCCTGGAGGAAGATCTGGGTTTAACACACCTGCTTCATCGGCACGGAACTCATTCGAGCCTCACCCTATGGTTGCTGATGCCTGGGAATCCCTCCGAAAATCTCTAGTCCATTTTAGAGGCCAACCGGTTGGCACAATTGCAGCTGTTGATCATCAATCAGAGGAAGTTCTAAACTATGATCAGGTGATTTCCTCAACCAACACCAAAATGACATATTCCAATTTGGGGGCTGTGAAATAATTTTGAAACATGTGAGCTATGGAAACTATCAAGCTATGATTAATAAAGTTGTCCTTAATATGCTTTATCACTTTAGTTTGAATATAATGGTACTCTAAAATACTTGAATTGTTATAGTGTGTCTATGCGTATCTTATTTACATTTAATTTAAAACTAACAATAGCATTTTGATTATTGACAAGCTCACAGAGACCATTTGAACCTGTAACATCATACTATTAGAGGGTTAGTACAAATTTTACAGCATATATGATGTATGATTATGTAATTGGGACATGATAACAGTTGTTTAGACTATAGTATTTTCCAAGATTTGGATGTAATGAATTTAATAGTACTACAACAAACAAACAGATGCTATAATATATACTTGACTGAACTTTTAAGTTGAAAATATGCGAAAAAATCCTTCATTCTGGAGAATTAACTAAAATGAATATTGTGTTGTTGGGTGTTTGATTAAGTCAGACCAGTCATTCATGTTACATACAACCTAGCTCCCTCCACATTTTGGAAAAATAAATTGTTTAGATGAATGTTAGTGAAGAATCTAGCTATGCTAAGAAGAAAACTGACAAGAGGAAACTCAAACAGGGTTGTTAAAAGATAGTATTAACTGCCAAGTGCCAACAGTTTTAGGAACCTTTTAGTTCTCAATCTCCATAATTACCTGGAGGTTTTGATTATTCTTTTAGCACTTGGTCTTATGGTTAGTTTTGATATGCCTTGCCTAACATACATAATAGGTTGTTTCTTCCTTGAATAATTGTTTATTAAGAGAAGAAATTCTGGGTTTTGTGTTTGTGGTGGTCCTCACAAACCTCAAAGCACCACAAATGAAAATTTTCTACTGTGACACACTGATGGTGGACATCTAAGAATGATATTTATTGATAAATCTTTCTTTTACAGGTTTTCGTTCGAGATTTTGTGCCAAGTGCTCTAGCCTTTTTGATGAATGGTGAACCAGATATAGTCAAGAACTTCTTATTGAAGACCCTTCATCTTCAGGGGTGGGAAAAAAGAGTAGATCGATTCAAGCTAGGTGAAGGTGTAATGCCAGCTAGTTTCAAAGTCCTTCACGATCCCATTAGGAAAACAGATACCCTTATTGCAGATTTTGGTGAAAGTGCAATTGGAAGAGTTGCTCCTGTTGACTCTGGATTCTGGTGGATCATTTTGCTTCGTGCATATACAAAATCTACAGGAGATTTAACACTTGCTGAATCATCCGACTGTCAAAAGGGAATGAAGCTTATATTAACTCTATGCTTGTCAGAGGGGTTTGATACATTCCCAACTCTGCTTTGTGCTGATGGATGCAGCATGATTGATCGAAGAATGGTAAGGCATATTTTGAAGATGTTTCAGGTTATGTTAATGTAATTAATATTGCTTACGTTGTCTGAATATAATAGTGGTGTTTGTTGCATTCCATTTTTTATAACAAAGTTGGCCATTTTGTGGTGCAAGATGATGCAAATACAATTAGATTCATTGTTACAAGTCTTGCTCTTATTCCACTATGTCAAATTGATTAATTATGAGGCAACGCTTCATTGGATGGCAGTGTAAAACTTTTTTACATTAACAGTGAATCAAATTCGAACTTAAGTAATGATATGTAGTTTCAAGTCCTTGAAGTTTGCCTTTCACATATTTAGGTGATTTTGAAGAAATTGCATATTTTAATTAATTTTTTCCCTTCCTGCAGGGTGTTTATGGCTATCCAATAGAGATTCAAGCACTTTTCTTCATGGCTTTGAGATGTGCTTTGGCAATGATGAAGCAGGATAATGCCGAAGGAAAGGAATGTGTAGAGCGTATTGTGAAGCGTTTGCATGCTCTTAGTTATCACATGCGAAGTTACTTTTGGCTTGACTTCCAACAACTAAATGACATTTATCGGTATAAGACTGAGGAGTACTCACATACTGCAGTAAATAAGTTTAATGTTATTCCTGATTCAATCCCAGAATGGGTATTTGACTTTATGCCAACACGTGGTGGCTACTTCATCGGAAATGTCAGTCCGGCTCGGATGGATTTTCGATGGTTTGCTTTAGGCAATTGTGTTGCAATTCTTTCTTCTTTAGCAACTCCAGAGCAATCAATGGCTATCATGGATCTTATTGAAGCTCGCTGGGATGAGTTGGTCGGAGAAATGCCCCTAAAAATAACTTATCCTGCAATAGAGAGCCATGAGTGGCGAATTGTTACCGGTTGTGATCCCAAAAATACCCGATGGAGTTACCATAATGGAGGATCTTGGCCAGGTGCTTTCTTTACTGCATTATTCTAACTTCATAGTTCCTTTACATGGGGTTTAGTCAGGATAGCTTCTCAATTATTTGTTATTTCTTCATTAGGGGATTCAAATCTAGTTTATTTTAGGAAGTGATAGTAAAAGCAAAGTGATATTCAGTGCGGATTTATAATGCATACCATGTCTTTGATGTTGACCTGAGTTCAGGCCCTAACTTTTTATTGGTTCCCCCGCCCTCTTCCTAACTTTTATGTTCTGTTTTACTGTTCCTTCTCAAGATTTGGGTCATCCTCTAACTTCTTGATATTATGTGAAGTTTGAAACAAAGTCCAATTAGCCCAAGGCTATTTTATCTTGCCCACATGACTTTAGCAACTATACTTCTGACAACTGATGTCAATGTATCACCATTTTTTTGGGGGGTAACACCACGAGGTGTGCTTAGGCTTAGCCGTTGCTACAAATTGCTTTCCATAGTTTTCAAAGAACTCCACCCACGCGAAGCTCAGTTTGCCAACTAAGGCACATCTCGTGGTTGTGTATTGCCATATTTTAATTATGCTGATTATATGTCTTTGTCATGAACTAAGAACAAAAAGGAGGAATGCGTGGAATGCACCATGGCTGACCATTAGTATCATTGCAAATGGCTTTATCATGTGAAAACACAGTGAAAATGGAGACAAACCGTTGTTATTAGTAGTATTGTTATTTTTTTCAATGAATGATAGTCTAAACTGTGTGTACCCGAAGCATTGTTGACTATTATTACAGTTGTTGATAATTCTTACAATATGTTGTCCAATAAATTTGTAAACATACATAGTTTTGATGGCCTTGTTTCTTGCTCGAATGCAGTGCTCCTGTGGCTAGTAACAGCTGCTTGCATCAAAACAGGGCGACCGCAAATAGCAAGACGAGCAATTGAGCTTGCTGAGAGTCGTTTACTGAAGGATGGGTGGCCTGAATATTATGATGGTAAACTTGGGAGATACATTGGCAAACAGGCAAGAAAATACCAAACTTGGTCTATTGCAGGTTATCTGGTGGCAAAGATGATGCTGGAAGACCCTTCCCACTTGGGGATGATTTCCCTTGAAGAAGACAAGCAGATGAAACCAGTGCTTAAAAGATCATCTTCTTGGACTTGCTAAAAAATTCAGGCCATAGATAAATAGTACAAAAAAAAATAGAGAAAAACTTAGAAGGTGAGAGATATTGTTGTTTCAATACACGGCACTATTCTTGGTGATTCCTTTCATCGTAGGCTTGATTGAAAGTTTGGCTTGTGTAAAATAGCTGCTGCTGAGACTGGCATCATGCTTTCCCCAAATAAGTAAAAAGACACTTCAGTTCATATTTGCTAAGTTCCATGCTACTGTCCCATTTGTTGCCTGGGATTATTAGTAAGGGAAGAAAATGTATGAAACATTCTTCATTGAATTAATGTGTTTCCTGACAGTTATCAATAAGGCTTCTTTTAAAAAGGGCCCAAAACAGAAGGTATTAGCTTCTGAAGTTAGGTATACTGTTCACATTGCAAAGAAATATGGTAAATTGTGAAATTTTTATCTTTTTCCGAACTGCAATGTACTTTCCCAATGAGTTTTATTCACTTTCATTTGCCATTAATGATATTTCAGTAGTCAAACTCTGGAACCTATGTTGTTTTTATTATTGTGGCATTAATTGTTTTCATTAGCCAATCAAGACTTGGTCATTGTGATAATAACGGCCCAGCATTTGCATATTATAGCAGTTTTTTCCTTGACATGTGAAAACCCTTTTAGCAGTTACGTGTTATGCTCATTGAATGACCTTAACTTTTGGATCCCATGACCTATCTGCTCATTCTTAACACGTTCACCATTGGTGTATGCATTATTATTGAATTTAATTGTAATTTATCTACTATATAATTCTCACTGTTATCCATTGTAGTTAAATACTCGTTTTAAAGATGGGAAAAATGTTTATCATTTTAAATGACACAATTTTGTGTCATTTTTAATGAAACTACGTCGTTTTAGTGTGTTTTTACATTCTCTCTCCTCCATTTTCTTTTTATTTCTAATTTTATAAATTAAAAAAAATTACCAAAAATATATTAAAACGATGTAGTTTCATTAAAAATGACATAAAGTTTTGTCATTTAAAATAACAAACACTAAACCCTTTAAAGATTACAAAAAAAAAAAAAAGATTACAAAAAAAAAAAACTCGTTTTAAAATTGTGCTTTCACATTTTTAGGATTATTTTATGGGGAAGGATATTGTAATAACCAAGTTGTGTTACTACCATGTCAATTTCACCGTTAGATCGCTTATGTTGATCCAATGATTATATTTATTTCCATCTTTGTATGGTTATGATTCTCCAAATTTAAAGTGAAAGCATTAAATACGGGAAATCATAACCATACAAAGGTGAAAATAAATATAAAATATTAAATTTGGGAAATCATGACCATACAAAGATGGAAATAAATATAACCGTTAGATTATCATAAGCGACCTAACGGTGAGATTGATTGGTAGTAACATAGTAGTAACACAACTTGGTTATTACAATGTCCTTCTCTTCTTTTTTTTTTTTTTCTTTTCATCAAAACATTTTTATCAACATTTCAAGCGTTTTTTACTTTTTTTTTTTTTTTGGTTATGATTTTGCATTTACGATCTTTTATTCTCCTTCTGTTTTTAAGTAAAAATTCAATTTTAACTACCTTAGTTGTCATCCATTCACTTGCTGCCTATGAAGCACCGACACTTCAAACACCCTAGCGTGTCGTGTCCGACTCTTCCCGACACTCTCGGACACTCCGACACTCCCCGACACTTCAACACGCGTTATAAAAATTCAAAAAAAAGTTCAAAGGTTGCGGTGTGTTGAGTTTTTAGTTCCAGTTATTAGATTCGTTGAATTGCGATTACCATTTTATTGAGTTTAATATAAATATTTGGGATATCTTATGTTTCTTTACAAAATTTATGAATATTATAAGTTTAGATTCATTTTTTGTTAAATTATTGAATATTAAATATAATATGCACTATGTAAATTAAAATTATTATTTAATATCAAAACGTGTCCTAACGTGTCGAAATCTAACATTTTTTAGAATTAATTTTTTTTTCACGTGTCCCGTGTCGGTGTTTACATATCATTCTCCTGACTTTAATCATATTTTTAAGGAGTTTGCATTTGATATGACACAAAAAAATTTCCTACACATACAATATTTTGTGGCGTTGCACCGCAGCAAATTAAAAAATTCCAACCCGCAAAACGAATCTCTATAACATAACACAATCATTTTTCTTATAACATAACTCTTATAAAAGGTTATTTTTAATTTTATGATAAGGTGAAAATACTTGTAATGATACCGGATATTTTACTCTTGTTGACTGTTGATTTTGGATTCTCTTGCTTTAGTGCGTTCGTGATTAACTTAAAGTCTAGTAGCTTTAATTTATTTACGTAGTATTCACCATCGACTAAAAGATTTTATTTACTTGGAGAAATAACAGTATCGAAAATGAGAATCGTTACTTTTGCAAAAAAATTTTCAATGGTTATAATTTATTAAATCATATTTATTAATTAATTATTAATTTCATTAAGTTATAATTGTTGGATTAACAAAAACCAAGAATAAAAAAAAATTAAGTTATAAAATATTTAGGTTATAAAAATATCGCTCCTCAGAATATATTTATTGATCTAACATTTTAGCTCTGCTTTCTGTTTTTTTGCGAATCATGTTTGTCGTATATATATTTGAATTTATTTTTTTTTGGTACCTGAAATGTTTATTATTAAAGACGGTTGAGGACAAAACTAAAAAGTGACTAATAAAAAATGATAGAATCGATGCTTAATACATTTTTAACTCTTTTTTTAATAAACAAATCCCCTTCAAAGCAGAGTTTTAAAACTCCGCTTCGCCATGGTGATGACGCCGCT